>QEOT01001058.1:80416-263808 GCA_003123785.1 Pterocarya stenoptera | reverse complement strand
CCATAGAGTTTATTTTAGCATGACCTATCTTTATACGTGAGAGGATAAGAATCCTTTTTATTCATGCATTTGTTGTCTCCTCACTGCATGTAAATATATAAGTTTGTGATGTAGGTTGACTCCACCCACTTACCATGTAAGAGGATTCTAATCTTTTTATCTGTGCACTTTCTTCTCACTGTAACTATAGAAGCTGGTGATGATGTAGGTAGACTACTCCACCCTTCTCCCGTACAAGATACACTCATCATATACGCTATCTGACAGCGTTTCTCATGCAAATGGACATATCTTCTTAAGAGATAACTAAACTGCATTTATGGCATGATTAGCTACTGTCCCTCATTATATGTATGATTAGCTGCTGCACGTTTCTGCCTTACAAGTTTAAATATAAGATTTTAGAAATTGGGTTAAGAACGCAATATCGTTTATAAGAACGCACTAAATGATATATATATTCTTTTTATTAAAAGGATGGGATCCCAAGTTTATTGATTGTATTCACTTGTGACGGAGGAAAACCGTGGTTACAACCCATTGGTGGTTACAATTTATTTGCCCAAGCATGCTTAACTGCGGAATTCTAATGAAAAGAAAAAGATCACTAAATGATATGATGATAAGTTTTAAGCTTCGAATTTTTTTGTTTTTTTGTTTTGAAGGAAACAGACTCGTTTCATTAATGATTCGAAATTACAGCTATGACTTATTAATACATGGAATAATTCAGACTATAAGTCAAACTATGCCTAAGCTCTGGAGCTTCCCCACCCACAAATTACTTTGTAATGGACATTGTCTTAACTTCACTAAAAACTCTCCTAACAAAGAAAGCGTTCTGTAAAACAGAACTTGAAAGTCCCTTTTATCCTCTCATGGAGGAAGAGTATGGGACACAGCTATGGATACTAAATCCAATCGCCTATTTCTATTATATTTAAAACTAAAATTAACATAAAAACTACACAAAAACCATTAATAACTAAAACCACCACAAGCACTGGTGTGACTTTGGACGTCACACCCACCGCAAGCATCGGTATCTCGACCCCTGACGGCACGAGCACTCAGCTCACGCACGAAACAAAACAGCCTCCACTGCGCAGGCAGCCCCTACGTGCGAGCACTGGTCGTATGATCACCAGCTATGACATCGTCCAGCACTCTCGAATAGCTCTTGTCCCGGATTACGTCCGATCCGAAGGCACAACACCTTACTTGGGTCAACAAAAAAACAGATAAATAGAGACCAAACACCAACAAAGCACTGGAAAAACAGAAAATCACAAAATCAGATGAACAGTGCTTTATGAGTCGGCATTGGCGCTTGTAGACACTGGTCTCTCGGAGAGGAAAACCGACGGTCAATCATGGAAGCCCCGGAGGCTGGGAGCCTAGAGAAGCCGCGCTTGGTGTCGGCAGAGGTCTCTTTGGTGGTGCGTGATGACCACGAGCCGATGGGGTCCAGAAGTTTCGTCCCGCGTGTGCGGACTACGCGCTGCTTCGATGGACGCCGGATTTGGTGGTCTTGAAGATTGGCGGCTGGACATCATCCTAGTGGGGCGTGTGTGGAGAGTTGACGGCTGGAAAGACTCAAACGGTACTCCTCTCTTATTTGTCCTGAAAAAACACACAAAACCAAAAAAACTACAATGAAAAGTAAATGGAGGGAAGGGAAGGGGATAGGGGGAGCCGAAGCTTCCACCCCCCTTCGTCGGTCTGGGTAGACAAGGGTTCACACACACAGGGGGACGATTCATACACGAGAGAAGGGCTTAAGCTTCGAAAACTGATTTAATAAGAATTCTTTCTTTTGTGCTTGGGATTTTTCTCTCAAAACTTGGGAGTTTTTGGAGCAAGTCGCTTGCTTTTAACAACTCTTTTTATTCAATGGATAACCAAAAAGACTGTGTCAGAATTACATTTGAACTCTAATCACATTTGAAGATAAGAAGAGATGGGAAAGAAAGAGAAGATAATTGGCTCACATTTGAACTCTACTCACCCCGCATGTCGCATCCCACTCTGTCTGTAGGGTAGGGTATGTTGGAAAATATTCTGAAATGCTTTGTAAACTAGAGAATATGTAAAATAACAAGAACAAATTAGAAAGAGAGAACCCGATATTGAGGCACGTTGTGATAGACGCTTTCCTTAGAGTAAATTCTGCCGTCTCCAATTTTAAACATGCACTAGGCTTCTTGACAGTCTACTTCCAAGATACAACAATGTTGGTTCCCGTTAATTTCTTCGTCGGTACATACAAAAGGAGATTCTCGAACCCGATATAAAATAGCCAAAGCCCAAAGAAAGAAAGACAAAGAGAAGGAGGAAGTGTTTCTCTAAATTTTGTAGAAAATTTTGAGTTAATGAATTTGGGGATGAGGTTCCCTATTTATAAAGAATGAAATGGCACTTATGAAATGTCACAATTTATTTAAATGAAATGGTGCTTGTGAAAAGTCACATCACATAAATAAAATGGTACTTGTGAAAAGGCACATCACATAAATGAATGAACACATTTGAGAAGTCACAACTTCTCAAATATTAGAGAATACATTGAAAATGTTTCTAATTCACCAAAGGACACAACCCTTTGTTTGGTTCGTAAGCGGTTAAGGCACATATCCCCAATAGGCATACATTGGTTCAAGTTACAATGATACATTTTCATTTAAATCTAGATAACCGAACCGATACATTGAACAATAGCAATGGTTCACATTATTTTTTACTTTATATTAAATATTTTAATCATTTTTAAGTTGAAAAACTAACAATCCCCAACCTGATTAAAATATTTTGAAGGACTGAATAGAATAAGGTTTTCTTTGGACTAAGTACTATGCATCAATAGAGGTAGCTTGCGGCTTTGAATGTCTACCTAGTGTTAGCATGTTTCCATCTGAAAAATTTAGAGTGAACTAAGTCTTGAACTAGAATATTTTAACTCAGACTTCTCCACACCACACACATAGTACGGCATATATCAGGTTCCTTTCAAGGTGGTGCATAAAGGCCGTGCACCGTATCTTGGATTCATGAGCGCTCTAGTTAATAGCCCAATTACCATAGACTGCGGCCCCACACAGTCACACTCACATAGGTAAGTCCTCCAAGGGTACCTGCAATTCAATACCTTGCCTTAGTTTTGGACTCATTTAAAGCATTTCGCTTTTCCTTTGCCATTGCATTTGTAGCACTCACACCCTAGGGATGGACCTATTATAATATTTTAATAGTGCTATTCAGTCACTCAAATAGTTTGTTCTTCTCATTGAACCTTCTTCTTGGGATCTTCAGTCAGGAAGGTTGGGTTGCCGCTATTGGTGACCTAATTAATGGGCTTCAGGCCCATCCCCCTTGATGTACGTATAACCTTTGACTTTGCCAATCCTTTTGTCAAAGGATCCGCTAGGTTATCTTCTGATTTTACATATTCCAAAGTCAGGTATCCATTCTTTATCAGGTATCTTATCGTAGAATGCTTGATACTCAAATATCTCCTCTTATGATTAAAGTGTTTATTATTACAAACACTTATCACAGCATAATTGTCATAAAGAACAGAAATAGTTTTTTAACTAGTGAAATTTTTGCTAATAAATTCTTAAGCCACTCTACCTCATGTCCGGTATATCCAAGGCTATTAATTCAGCTTCCATAGTAGATCGTGAAATCACAGTTTGCTTGGAAGAGTTCCAAGCCACAACTGCTCCACCGAGAGTGAAAATATATCCACTCGTTCCCTTACGATCTACTGTGTCAATTATCCAACTAGTATCACTGTATGCTTCTAATACAGTGGGATACCCAGAATAATGGATACCATATGTCATGGTCCCTTTCAAATATTTAAGAATTCTTTCCAATGCCTTCCAATGAGAATCATCATGCTTACTAGTATATCTGCTAAGTCTACTCACAGCATATGAAATATCAGGTCTAGTAGAATTAGCAATATACAGTAACGTACCAATAATCTGAGAATATCTCAGTTGTGACACAAGATCTCCAAAATTCTTACTTAAATGCAAATAAAAGATGAGTACTAACAGGTTTGCATTCGAATCTCTCAAACTTTTTAAGAATCTTTTCAATATAATGAGATTGATTTATGCTAATACCATCACAATATCTCATTAATTTAATACCAAGAATTACCTGCGCCTCTCCCATGTCTTTCATGTCAAAATTCTTAGATAAAAAATTTTAATATAAAAAATAATATCTATATTGGTACCAAAGATGAGAATATCATCAACGTAAAGACATAGCATTACGCATGCACCATCAACTATTTTAGTGTATAAACACTTATCAGATTCATTTATCTTGAAATCATAAGATAAAATTATTTCATCAAAATTTTGGTGCCATTGTTTAGGGGCTTGCTTTAAACTATAGAGAGATTTAATTAGTTTACAAACTTTCATTTCCTGTCCTGGAACCACAAACCCCTCTGGTTGATCCATGTATATCTCTTCTTCTAGATCGCCACTAAGAAATGCAGTCTTTATGTCCATTTGGTGGACGTTAAGTTTATGGATTGCTGCTAGAGCAATTAGAACACGAATTGTGGTTATTCTAGTAACAGGAAAATACGTATCAAAATAATCGATACCCTCTCTTTGTGTAAAGCTCTTGCAACCAGCCTAGTTTTAAATTTATCAATAGTACCATTAGGTCTTAATTTCTTTTTAAAAATCTACTTACATCCAATGGTTTTACATCCAGGAGGTCACATAAGTTCCAAGTGCCATTAGTCTTAAGAGATTTCATCTCATTATCCACTGCTTCTTTCCAGAAAGTATAATCAATGGAAAGTATGGAATTCTTGAACGTCAATGGGTCTTCCTCCATAGAATAAGTATAAAAATCATGTCCAAAATCATTTTCCTTTCTAACTCATTTTCCTCTTTCAAGTTCATTTTCTAATCCAGATACACTTTTAGGATTAGATGTAATGGTAGGTTAATTATTGGTGGAAGGAAAACTTACTGTAGATAAAGGTTTTTTTAACTTATTTTTGAAAGGAAATAGATCTTCAAAGAATGTTGCATCCCTAGACTCCATGATGGTCTTGGAATCAATATCTTAGAGTTCTGATTTGATATTCAAAAACCTATATGTAGAACTATGCCTAGCATACCCAATGAATATTGCATCTACTGTGTTGGGACATAATTTCATTTTCTTAATTTTTGGAACATTAACCTTTGCAAGACAACCTCAAACTCTAAAGAAATTAATATTGGGTATTCTACTCTTCCAGAATTCATATGGTGTCTTGTCAGATCCCTTAAATGGTACTCTATTCAAAATAAAAAAAGATGTAAGTATTGCTTCCCCTAACCATTGCTCAAGTAGGCCGGAACTAGAAAGCATGCATTTGACCATATCTACCAAGGTTCTATTTTTCCTTTCAGAAACACCATTGGATTGAGGAGAATATGGAGCGGTTACCTCATGTATAATTCCATTCTCCTCACAGTATTGAATCAATTGATTAGAGGAGTATTCACCTCCTCTATCAGACCTGATAATTTTAATCTTTCTCTCCAATTGGTTTTCAACTTCAGTTTTATAGACGATAAATTTACTAAATGATTCATTTTTTATTTTTATCAAGTAAACATAACAAAATTTGGACATATTATTTATAAAAGTAATGAAGTATTTATTATTACCTTTAGAGGAGACACCATTTAAATAACAACCATCACTATGAATTAATTCAAGTAGCGATGAATTTCTTATAACAAACTTAAATGGCTTTCTAGGCTGTTTTGATTTAACACAATTAAACATTTTTCATCCAAATCAACAGGAACTTTAGGAATAATCTCTAAATCCATCATTCTTTTAACATTATAATAATTAACATGGCCTAATCTAGCATGCCATATTGAAGAGGAACATGTGGAAAATACAAATTTATTACTAGAGTCAAATTTGTCTACTACATTATTTTGATATTTATTAGAAATAAACCACCATTCACATAACCTTTCTCCACAAATGACCCATATTTAGTTCAAATAACTTTATTGGACTGAAATAATAATGTGTAGCCTGCCCCACTGAGTAAAGATCCACTAATTAGGTTTCTCCTCGCCTCTGATACATAAAATACTTCTTCTAAAGGAAGAGTATTTCCAGATATTAATTTGAGTATAATTTTTCCTACACCAAATACTTGCGCAGAGGTGGAGTTACCCATCGTCACTTTCATGCCGCTTGTATCCTGATATGTTGAAAAAATATTGCGGTTAGAAGTGACATGTACATTGGCTCCTGTATCTACTATCCAATCAGTAGCACTATAAGTCAGATTAACTTGGGGACTTATGGTTACATATTGTTCATCGGTTCCAACGGAGTCGGTCTCGGAAAGCACCATATGAGTCTGTGGGTTAGGCGATCTTGGTTGTTCATTACTTTGATATTTCCTCTTCTTATAGCGACAATTTTTGGCCAAGTGACCCGGTTTGTGACAGTTAAAACAGATGGATCTCTTATCATTTTTTTTAATATAAGACTTTGGTTTCAAATTATTTCCATAATTAGATTTACCCTTATTGAATTTGGACTTTTGATGTAATGAGTTCTTTTGTATTTTATGGCCTTCTACAATATTTGCTTTAGATGAAAATCAGAAACCAATGGTGGGATAGGATCATTTTCTAAATGTTGTTCTTGGATCCTAATGGCAGAGATCAAAGTTTCCATGGTCATATCTTCAGTCTTATGTTTAAGAGATAGGTCAAAATTCTTCCATGAAGGAGGCAACTTGTCTATTGTACAAGCAACTTGAAGATGCTCGGTAATACCCATTCTCCGTTGGCCCAATTCATGGTAAAAGATAGTTAACTCATAGGCTTGTTCTACCACATATTTGGAATCATCCATCTTAAAACCAAGAAATTGGCTTGTGGTGTACTTATCCATTCCGGCATCTTGTACACCATATTTCTTATCAAGAGCATTCCAAATATCTTTGAAAGATTTAATGTGTAGGTAAACATCAAAAAGTGTATCACTTAAATGATTTAAAATTCTACATCTACACAAATTATCTTTTTCTGCATATGTTTGCAATTCAATAGTACGTGCGAGCTCATGCAAATCATCAGAAGGAGGATCATTTTCAATAACAAAATATAATCCAAGCATTGTAAGAAAGATTTTCATCTTTTATTGCCAACGCTTAAAATTGACTCCTTCAAATTTTTTGGGTGCAATAGGTTTGTTTGAAATCATGGTGACAACCAATCAATTAGAACACACCTCTAGTTTAACAAAGAGAAGATCTACTCTAAGATTGTTGGAAAATATTCTGAAATGCTTTGTAAACTAGAGAATATGTAAAATAACAAGAACAAATTAGAAAGAAAGAATCCGATGTTGAGGCACGTTATGATAGATGCTTTCTTTAGAGTAGATTCTGCCGCCTCTAATTTTAAACATGCATGAGGCTTCTTGACAGTCTACTCCCAAGATACAACAACATCTGTTCCCGTTAATCTCCTCATCAGTGTACACAAAAGGAGATTCTTGAATCCGATATAAAATAGCCAAAACCCAAAGAAAAAAAGACAAAGAAAATGAGGAAGTGTTTCTCTAAATTTTGTAGAGAATTTTGAGTTAATGAATTTGTGGATGGGGTTCCCTATTTATAGAGAATGAAAGGGCACTTGTGAAAGGTCACAACTTATTTAAATGAAATGGTACTTGTGAAAAATCACATCACATAAATAAAATGATACTTGTGAAAAGGCACAACTAAAATGAATGAACACATTTGAGAAGTTACAACTTCTTAATATTAGAGAATACATTGAAAATGTTTCTAATTCACCAAAGGACACAATCCTTTGTTTGGTTGGTAAACAGTTAAGGCACATATCCCCAAGAGGCATACATTGGTTTAAGTTACAATGATACATTTTCATTTAAATCTAGATAACCAAACCGATACATTGAACAATGGCAATGGTTCACAATATTTTTTACTTTACATCAAATATTTTAATCATTTCTAAGTTGAAAACCAATAGGGTAATGCATGGCCTCCAATTCTCTTGCTGAGGGCCGTCAAGAAAATGTTTCTTCGGTTAGAAAAAATTTAAAAACTATATCATCATCATCCTATTTTTATGAGCCTTGATAGATACAAATGAGTTTGCGCATCAAACCCCGTACCGACGCTTACATGATTTTTTTTATTGAAAAGAAAAATAAAAGAAGAAAAATGTCTTTTATCTCATGAAAATAATTTTCGTTTTCAATTCGTACCATTTCATTAAAAGGACGTCATACATGTCCATATCGGTGTGAGATTTGGTACGCAAATTCATTTGCAAGAAGACTGTTCCTAATTTTTTTTCCATGATGAGGTAGTGTAGTCTATTAACACTTGGATTTTTTTTTTCTTTTTAAAAATATGAAGATTTGATGGTGATAAAATCATAAAAGTGACACATTTTCTCCAATGAAATTAAAGTCGGTTTAAAGTGTTGTTTGTAACATTTCTGCCCCTTGCCAAGAGGGATATCCCAACACCACATGACCCACCTCGCATGGTGTGGGAGGCCACCCTAGGATACATAGATTCCCCCCCCCCCCCCCCCNGGTGTGGGAGGCCGCCCTAGGATACATAGATTCCCCGCCCCCCATGCAAGGGCTTTGTCCTTCTTGTGTGCCAGTCTCCTTTTTTTTTTTCTTTCTTTTTTGTCTCTCTAGCATTGGTTCTGAACTTTTTTTTTAAGGGATAGTATATGTATTTTCACGTCATTTTTGGTACTCATTTGATGAACAAGTGGATGAAGGTCTTTGATTTTGAACAGAGCTTGCATGGGGTACAAATTCCTTCTTTATGGCAGTCTATGGTGGTAAAAATTCACAAAATTTGTCAAGCTACTATTTTATTTCATTGACTCACTCACAAAGATAAAAAATTCTTATTTATTAAAAAAAAATACAAGAAGAACAGTCTAATCAATATCCTTATCTAGTAGTTCTAGGATTT
This sequence comes from Pterocarya stenoptera, assembly GCA_003123785.1. NCBI lineage: Eukaryota > Viridiplantae > Streptophyta > Magnoliopsida > Fagales > Juglandaceae > Pterocarya > Pterocarya stenoptera. Next base: position 254,771 of record QEOT01001058.1, on the reverse strand, counting down.
CTAATGCAAAATTAGGGATTTTGGATTTTCTGTCCAAAGTTTCTGAATTTATTAGGAACTCCTCTCATACTCTAAAAATATAAAAATGTTACTCCTTTGTATCTCAATTACAAATAATTACAAATCCACAAAATTTCAATTGAACACAGTAAGATGATCACAGTGGAGTTACCATATGGTGGCCATTGATGATGTCTTGTAATATGGAGACAGTGCACTAACCTTACTTCAGAAATTCTAAAACCAAATTAAACACTGATCTTATACCAAGTTTTATAATGTTGAGGCAATCTTCTACTCTATGTGAAGCTTTCAATTTCTCCCCCAACTGCTTTCAGCTCAAAAGTTATATGTTTTGACTGCAGAATCCCGTTTCTGAATCCGTTTAAACTATGACTAGAACCTTTCAAGTCCTGATACTGTAGCACCTCATAGAATATTATGATCATAATTTTGTTTCAATTAAATCAATCTCTTAGCAACTTTCAACAAGGTAATCGGATTAAGTGTATCTCTAAGGGGAGAGTGAGTAGACTGAGGAAAGTCTCCTCTCTGGGCTTAGTTCGCTCTGACCAAAGGTGGTGTTTTAGTTTTTGAGAATATTGGCTCAGGCAGAAACAGGGAAGAACAAAGTGAGTAGCACCAAGATGGAAGGCCTGGAGAAAAAATGGGGAAAACTAAGGTTGACAGAAGAAGAAGAAGAGGAGGTTTTGGAGTCAAGTTTTACGAGGAACGAAGATATTATTCGTAAAGGAGAGAGAAGTCTCATTGGAAAGGTTTGTTCGGAGAGAACAGTGGGGGAAGTTCTCATTTCCAACACAATGGCAAAAGTATGGCGTATTAGTAAAAGGGCCAGTTTCACAGAAGTTGATCGAAATGTATTTATCATTACGTTTGATAACCATGCAGACATGCAGAGAATATTGGAGGGGAAACCGTGGACTTTTGATTACGCTTTGTTCTTACTTTTACCATACGAGGGAACAAAGCGTCTAGGCAACTTTTGTTTCGAGAAGGAAGTCTTCTGGATGCAAATACATGATCTACCCTTAGGTTGTATGTCCGAGGAATGGGGATATCAAATTGGAAGCTCAGTAGGGCGAGTTTTAGAAGTGGACGTTGAGGACGATGGCGTTGGCTAGGGGAACTGTCTTCTTGTGAAGGTGGAGTTGCTACTTAGGAAAGCCATTAATCGAGGTCGATTTATAAACTACTAGGGGGCTAAGCAATGGGTTCACTTTCGTTATGAAAAACTCCCAAAGATATGCTTTCAGTGTGGATGGATCCTACACGGTACTCAGGGATGTCAGTCAACCAGTAGAGAGAAGGGGGATGGAGAAGCGTCGAGTGGGCAATTCGGGACTTGGTTACGGGCCGAAGGACCTATGAGAAGAAGGTCTTCATCAGGAGGGTGGGAAAGGTCTAATGGCGAGAGGGAAGTGGGAAGGGCTAAGGAACCGCTGGAAAAGGAATGTGAGACAGAAATGACACCGGAGAGGGGCGAAGATGATGTTCACCATGGAAGCACATACCCCAAAGCTCATAACAATGGAGTGGTACAGGAAAATGAAAATGCAGCTAAGGAAAGGAATGACCAACTGTCAGCAGATTCAGAGGGAGTAGATATCGCCTTGGAAAATGAAATGGGGGAGACACATTTGCAAAATTGTAGCGAAGTAGGTGGAATGTCAAGGGGAAACGCAGAGGGTGATGGGGAAGGAAGGCGGGAAATTTTCTGGGAGACTCAGTTTAATACGGGGCCTGGACTTGGGCCTGACGATGGGCCCAACACTGTTTATGAACCGATCAGATCTCAAAAGCACCCAAAAGCCCAGGAGGCAAGCTCAGTAATGGCTAAATCCTCAGAGGAGGAAGATGAGACGCATGTAGTCCCCATGGATTTGGAACAGAAGCAGAAATTGAAGAGGGTCTGCCGAAAGTGGAAAAGGTGTGCAAGGGAAACGAGGAACTCCAACAATGTGGCGAACCTGAACCAGCATACGGGGAAAAAGAGGGAAGCCGACTTAAGTAAGGTTAGTTCTCTAATCTCGAAGAAACTCAGGAGAACAAGGGCGAATGACAAATAGTTGGAGGGTTCTGTTACGGTGGTTTCGGCGGTGGCTGCAAGACAGCCCCGCCGACCCCAATGATTATACTAAGCTGGAACTGTCGGGGGCTTGGGAACCCCCGAACAGTTCAAATTCTTCACACAATGGTGAAGGAAAAGCAGCCCGATATAGTCTTCTTAATGGAGACCAAGTTATCCTATGCAAATAGCTATAGAGTGGCGAAACGATGTAAGTATGATGGTTGTGTGGTCGTTGAGGCCAGAGGTAAGAGCGATGGCCTTATGCTCTTATGGAAGCAAGAGGAGTTAGTGGAGCTTATTAATTATTCTCAACATCATATTAATGTGTTGATTAATGATGTTCGAGGAAACTCAAAGTGGCTTCTTACAAGCTTTTATGGACACCCGAATGCAAATTTAAGAAGCCAAACTTGGGAATTGCTATCATCCTTCAAGCCAACCAATGGAGGATGGGGAGTTATAGGGGATTTTAATGAGCTGCTGTTTGAAGATGAGAAGGTGGGGGGGAGACCAAGATGTGAGAGACTCATGAGTAAATTCAGGCATGTCATGGAGGAAGGAAATCTAAGTGACCTGGGATGGAGGGGATGCAAATATACATGGTCTAACCACCATGAAGGTGAAACATTTACAAAAGAAAGACTCGACCGTGCACTAGCCAATAATGTGTGGAGAGATACTTATTCTGAGTTCTTAGCAACAACACTAATTGCAATTTGCTCAGATCACAAACCCAATCTTGTTACACTGTGCCAATGGGAGATATTTTGCTCTTAGGGTCTCCAAGCCATTTAAGTATAAAGTAAATTGGTGTAATGAAGAGGGATGCCACGAAATTATCCGAGAAGCATGGGGGGACAATAGTGGCAGGGAGAAGGGATTGAAAATTTTGGTAAGCTCTTTAGAAAGAACAAAAAAGAGCTTGAAACAATGGAGCAAAAACCTGGTTTGGGACAGAAACAGAGCTATTAAGGAAAAGACCAAACAATTAAGCTTAATGCAGGAAAATGAGAGTCCAGAAACTATGGCTGAACAGAAAAGACTTCAAAAAGAAATGGATTTCCTGCTAGACCAAGAAGACACAAGATGGAGGTAAAGAGCTAAGAGACATTGGCTGAAATGAGGGGATAGAAATACTAGATTTTATCATGCCTGTGTGCAACAGAGGAGAAAAAAGAATCTGATTGTCAAGATTAGAGACACGGCTGGGATTGAGCTCATCAACAAAACTGACATAGCAGAGGGATTCAGAAAATACTTCTCAGAAACTTATTAGTCCTCACAGCCTGAAGTTGGGTGGATTAATCAGTGTACCAGGGATATTGAAGCAAAGCTGCCAGGTGAGGTGCAATCTCAACTGGTTAAGGAATGTTCTGAGGAAGAGGTGGTAGTGGCATTGAAGCAAATGTCCCCGTTTAAGTCTCCCGGACCTGATGGCTTCAGTGCGGGGTTTTATCAAGATCACTGGACAGTAGTGGGAAAGGAAACAACTCAAGCAGTTATGGATTTTTTCAAAGAGGGTAGATTACCAAAGGACCTCAACCACACTTATTTGGCACTAATTCCCAAGGTAAATTCCCCAACCTTAATAAGTGAGTTCAGGCCTATCTCTTTATGCAATGTGGCTTACAAATTGATCTCCAAAGTTTTGGCTAATAGGCTAAAAGAGGTATTGGACTTGGTAATCTCTTGGAACCAAAGTGCCTTTATCCCTAAGAGGTTGATCACGGACAACATCATGGTGGCCTATGAACTTTTCCATACAATGAAAGTGAAACAAAGAGGGAAGGAGGGGAGTATGGCTCTTAAGCTAGACATGTCGAAGACATATGATAGAGTTGAATGGAAGTTCCTAGAGACGATGATGCTTAAGCTGGGATTTGGGAAGAAATGGACTAATTTAGTGATGGAGTGTGTAAAATCAGTTACATATGCAGTCCTTATTGATGGTAAACCTGGTGAAGTCTTTGTTCCATAGAGAGGTTTGCGCCAAGGAGACCCATTGTCACCTTACTTGTTCTTAATTTGTGCTGAGGGTCTAAGCTCTTTATTACACAAAGCTAAAGAGAAGGGCAGGATCAAGGGGGTAGCAATTGCGAGGGGGGGATTGAGAATTAATCATCTCCTCTTTGCGGATGATTGTGTAATTTTTTGTAGAGCACAAATGAGGGAGTGGTCCACCATCCGTGATCTGTTGGCTGTATATGAGAAAGCATCGGGCCAAACCTTGAATAAGAACAAAACCAATGTGTTTTTTAGCTCTAACTCTCGGCTGGAAAATAAGGATTCCATCTTACAATAGATTCAGGGCACAAGGTGTAATGATTACAATAGATACTTAGGCTTACCCACGGTGGTTGGTAGGGCTAAATACAACACTTTCAAGTCTTTAAAGGAGAGAATATGAAAAAGAATCAATAGCTGGAAGACAAAGTTCCTTTCCTCAGCAGGCAAAGAGATCCTCATCAAGAGTGTACTTCAGTCAATCCCGGCCTATACCATGGCTGTTTTCAAACTGCCTAGTAAGCTAATCAAAGAAATAGAGGCACTTTTGTCAAGGTTTTGGTGGAGTCACCAGGTGGAAGGCAAAGGAATCCACTGGAAATCGTGGAAGGCCTTGGGGAGGGTTAAGAACCAAGGTGGGATGGGGTTCAGGGATCTTGGCAGCTTCAATAAAGCCCTATTAGCCAAACAAAGCTGGAGGCTACTAAAGGAGCCTAACTCTCTGGTGTCAAAGGTATATAAACAGAAATATTTCAAAAACTGCAACCTGCTGGAGACTAAGCTGAAGGGTAATTCATCATTTATTTGGAGAAGTTTATTTTCCAGTCTAGATCTAGTCAGAGAAGGGGCAGTATGGAGAGTTGGTAACGGAAAGAGCATCAGCATATGGAAGGACAAGTGGATTCCCAAACCTGTTACCTTTCAGATCCAAAGTCCTTGTAACACGATTGATTCAGAGGCCAAAGTTGAGATACTGATTGAGGAGGACAAAGGTGAGTGGAAGGAAGACTTAGTGAAGAAAGTGTTTAATGAAGCTGAAGCATTGACTATATGTTCTCTACCCATAAGCAAGTGTGGTGTGAATGATAGACTGATGTGGGTGGGATCTTCTAAAGGGCACTTCTCTGTGAAAAGTGCCTATTTTATAGAGATTGAGAGACTTCTCAGAAAGAAAGGGGAAACATCATCTAGAGGTGAGGAGGAGGGAGTATGGAAAGAGGTATGGCTGCTTGAGGTTCCTAGGAAGGTGCAGATGTTCATATGGAAGTGTCTCAATAACATTCTTCCTACCAAAGACAATCTTACTAGGAAGAAGATTATTGAGAACAATAACTGTCCAATTTGTTTGGATGGGATCGAGTCAGTCGTCCATGTCTTGTGGGAATGTCCAGCAGCTGCTGACGTGTGGGGGTGTGCTTCCAATCCATTGAGTAAATGGAAGAGAATGTTTCCTAATTTTCTTATCCTGTGGAATGAATTGCAACTGAAGCTAAATAAGGATAATGTGGAGGTGATCTCAGTCTTGTTCTACCAGTTATGGTCTAGAAGAAATGCCTTTATTTTTCAGAATCAATTCTCCTCACCCGAGGCTCTAGTTAGAAGGGCTCAAGCTGATTTAGATTTATACAAAGAAGTAAAGAGAAGTAGCCAAAGGAGTAAACAAAGTCCAGAAGGGAGCACCTCAAATCCTAAATGGAAACCACCCGAGTGGCTTTTTCTCAAAGCAAACTTTGATGCAGCTTTTGACAAAGACAAAGGGACTATGGGAGTGGGAGTGGTGATAAAAGATGCAGATGGCAGGTTGCAAGCTGTTTTGACAAACTCAAAAGAGAATATTTCTTCAGCTGCCCAGGCCGAGTGTGTTGCTCTGCTAAGAGCAATGGAATTTTGCAAGGAGCTGGGACTCAACCATGTCCATTTTGAAGGGGATGCAAAGATTGTGGTGGACGCAGTGAACTCCAAGAAGGAAGATAACTCGTGGCTGGGTCAACTGATAGAAGATATGCAGCTACTGATGAAACAAAATCAAGCATGGGACCTCAAGTTTATCTATAGGTCAGCCAACAAAGCAGCACACAAGGCTGCACAAATTGCTAGTAGATTTGTTTGTGAAACAATTTGGTTAGAGGAGGGCCCCGAAGAGGTCGAAACCTCAATTATGGGTGACTATGTAATCTCTTCCTGATTAATGAAAGTTCCTATTTCAAAAAAAAAAAAAAAAAAAAACAAGGTAATCGGATTTAGGGCTTCAGCTAAGGCTTGATCTTGACATGATTCCCTTGTGTAAAAAACTAAGGTCCTGTCGTCAAGGAAAGCCTTGGATGCAGAAACATGAAGGGAAGTTGATAATGACTAAAAGAGAGATCAGTATGGGTGCATTTTTTATACCTCGAGCATTTCAGCCATGCCATGACTTTATATTCATTTATGTCAAATGGGGTAATTGTGTAGGACTCTAAGCTCGAAAGAAAGATGCATGATTTGTGTAAGAGGGGCATTCCTGCATAATCTTGTGAATGAATCAGGATATAAAAACTCAGTTTATCTCACTAGCCTTAAATTAGCTTGGAATTATAACCACATGCAATCACTACCAACCATGTTTATCTGTATAAGCTATTTCTCGAACCTCATTAAATTATTTTTTAAATAGAAAACGTTTATTTCATGCCTGAATGATTATCTATATATATTATTTTATATTATTTTGTTTATTTTCAAAAAGGAATGTTCAAAAATTTTACTTTTTAAATATAATTACACTTGTAAATCCATAATATTTAAGAAAGATCATGAAAGCCCATACAATATTAAGAAAGAAATCGCTAGCAAAACCTGTTGCCAAGAACACTCAAAAGTCCCAATTTTCGAGTAGGAACCTAAATACTTGTAAATAATGATGCTTTTTTTATTTAACTTACTAATGTTTTTGTTCCATGATCTATCCTGTTTTATATTTAGATTTTCCTACCACCTTGATAATTGTTTTGATGAAAATAACAAATGTCATGTGTTTGAAAACCTTGGGGAGGGCAAAATCTACATGTAATCACTTAATCTTGAGGAAAGGGTAACTTATGAGTCCTTTTTACTCACACGTGGTTCAAAACTGTAGTACCACAGTTGATAGTGCATATTACAAAGAGTTCTTCTTCTCAGCAATTCTACACCATACATTTATTGAGAAAAAATTTAAAAAAAAAAAGAGATAAAGAATAAAAACAGATGTATGACGTAAGACTGTTGAGTAGAATTTTTCTATTACAAAATTGAGGAAGACGCAGGACTAGAAGACTTCCCTACGACAAGTAGCCTTTGCAAGTCGGTAGCCGGAGTAGTGAATAATGTTTGGTTGTTTCCCGCGTGAGATGTAAGTTATTTCATAATGTCGACAATGCTTATATTCTAATTGAGCCCTTATTTCCGAGGCTTGATTTGGTTGCATGGAAGAGAAATTTAGTTACTGTTTATTATCTATGTTACTAGCTTTTTCTCATACTTAGAAACTTTCAATCTAAAATCCGCTATAACTATTAAGTTTTGATAGCATATTATACACATTGGTACCAAAGTTTTACTGTGTAAAAGCATTCGCATTGAGATGATCAAAAGTTTTGCCAAATTTTACTTCAAAATCATTTTTTCCTATTTTAACTACTCATCTTTTTTAAAACATCCAACATTGCATTCTCTTTTCTTTGTTAATTCTATTAAAATAATATTTTTATATTCTTTCTTTAATATTTTTTAATTCACTTCCCTTTGCAATTTTAACTGCTCACTTTTTTTTGTTAATCTTTTTTCTTCTATTTTGAATTATTGATCTCTAGTGAATATTTTAAACAAAAATTTATATTTTTTTTGCAGGTACGATAATATTTTAAAAGCATTACATTTTTAAGAATAAGGGTTTTTTTTTTTTTTCTTTCTTTCAAAATTCTCATTTTCCAACAGTAATATTTGGAATGGTAAAATTTTTTAACGGTAATAATTTTTGTACTTATCCTAAAGGTAATAAAGTTTATCATTTTCTTAACGCTTATATTTTCAAACAGTAATATTTTGGTATATAAATAAGAGCACTTGCTCATTCATTGACATCCAAAGCAACCTAAGTTTCATTTGAGATTAAAAAAAGATTTTCATTCCGGCTTCATTCTTCATTTTGCTCTTTATATGGCTCCTTTCTTCTTCTTTTTTTCCCCAAATTGCTTTTAAACTTTGAAAATGAGTTGGAGATAGTTCTCAACGGAGATGGAGGATCAGCATCTACTCGTGCTGGTACTCGTCATCGTCATAAGTACATTAGGCATGATCATATACAAGGGCACAAACAACTTTTTCAGTACTATTTTGCAAAATCACTAATCTATCCCTCGAATATATTTCGAAGGAGATTTCGTATGGGCCACTTTCTTTTTCTTTGTATTCAACATGAGGTAGATGCTTACGAGCCTTATTTTATCCAAAGAAGAGATAATACTATAAGACTCGATTTATCTTCTCTACAAAAGATAATCATTGCACTTATAATACTTGCGTATGGAGTAACTGCTGGTTTCATGAATGAATACATACGAGTGGGAGAAAGAACCACAATTGAGAGCTTGAAACAACTTTTGGAAGCGATTGTAAATTTTTTTTTACTAAATATTTGAGGTTTCTAAATACTAATGATATTGCTCGATTGCTCTCTGCTGGTGAACAACGTGAATTTCTAGGGATACTAGGGAGCATTGATTGCATGCACTGGAAGTGAAAAAAATTACCCGTCTGCGTAGAAATGTATGTACTCTAGTCACAATCATGAACCAACTATTATCAATCGTTGACATCATGTGATATTTGGATATAGTATGCATTTTTTGGATTACCCAATTCTCATAATGATATCAACGTGTTGGAGAGATATTTTATTTTCACTGAGCTCGCCCAAGAAAGTGTTCCTCCAGTCAATTGCTCAATTAGTGGTAATGACTACAATATAGGGTACTACCTTACTGATAATATATATCAAAACTGGTCAACATTTATGAAGACGATCTCATTTCCACAAGGTAACAAGAAGAAATATTTTGTAGCATTACATGAATCAACAATAAAGTATGTAGATTGTGCATTTGGGGTCCTCCAACAATGCTTTGCAATCGTTCGTGCACTAGCTCGAATGTTCAAAATCAATGATCTAAAAAATATTATAAAAGGATGCGTAATTTTACATAATATGATTATCGAATAGGAGTAAGATGATAAGGGAGTTCCTGTTTCAATTATGAACAAGTTGATGAAAGTCCTTCTAAGCTGCCATGCACTCATACAAGTGAACTTATGAAGTTCATTCAATGTCATCATTAGATTAGAGATAACTCCAGTCACAATCGTGCCAACTATTATCAATCGTTGATATCATATGATATTTGGATATGGCCTGCATTTTTTGGATTACTTGATTCTCATATTGATATCAATGTGCTAGAGAGATCTTTTTTTTTCACTGAGCTCATCCAAGGGCATGCTTCTCCAGTCAATTGCTCAATTAGTGGTAATGACTACAGTATAGGGTACTACCTTACCAATGATATATATCAAAAGTAGTCAAAATTTATGAAGATGATCTCATCTCCACAAGGAAACATGAAGAAATATTTTGCAGCAGTACATGAATCAACAATAAAGGATGTAGATTGTGCATTTGGAGTTCTTCAACAACATTTTACAATCGTTCATGGACTAGTTCAAATGTTCAAAATTAGTGATCTAAAAAATATTATAATAGCACGTGTAATTCTACATAATATGATTATCGAAGAGGAGCAAAATGATAAGGGAGTTCCCTATTTTGATTATGAACAAGTTGATAGTCCTCCTAAACTGTCGTGCAATCATACAAGTGAACTTAAGGAGTTCATTCAACGCCATCATCAGATTAGAGATACTTCAGCTCATTTTTAGTGCTAGTCGAACCTAATTGAGCATCAATGACAATTACTTAGTCAGCTATAGAAAATGACAAGTTGATGTTTCCAATTTGATCTTTCCACTCCTATGCACAATTTCATTTCCGTAATAAAATATATCACAACAAGATTTGTGCTAAATTGTTTTAAGCATCTGCCATCTTCATTCTCAAAAGCAAATTGCTATACAAGCATTGTCTTCAATAACATGCATCCAATATCTCATTTAATGTCCAACATCACAAACAATGTCCTCAAGTCCAAAAGAACAAATAGTTAAGGAGGTACAAATTAACCAATGATTGCTTGCAAGAAAATTGTCACAACAATTAAAGAATTTACAATTCAATTGTCACCCTCATTTCACTGTTTATCTACATTACGTTTTGCCATAATTTTCATTTGACGTTGATGGAAATATGTTTGTCTTAATTCAGGTAAGATAGTGACATCCATCAACATAATCTGCTCCTCCTTTTCTAACAGCCTTCTCTTTGTTTTCTCTTTGACTTTAAATCGGACAAATTGAACTTTGTCCATTTCCAATCCGATCCTCTCGTTCTCCTACCGTATTTTATGATCTGCTCCTTAAAATAAAAATACTCTATCTCTTGGAGGCTACACCTTAAGAAGAGTATACTTCATCTTGAAGATCTCAAAAATGTCCTTAGCTGGCCTATTTGGAATCTTTCATTTTGCTTTCTCACTTTTCTTCCCATTGGCCTTTCCAATCCAACAACATCATTGTCAAGAATATGCTCCCCCTCGATTTCATTTCCTAAATCCAGAGCAACAGATGTATGAGTTGGGGTCGGCAACATCGGGGATGTTCACTTTGGACCGTCCTTGGAGCAATGCTCAACCCATATTGGTTGGTCCTTCAATAGATGTTTTTGATATTGTATTTCGCACGCCTTTGGGCCAGGCACCGGCAACTCTAGCCTTCGAAGCTGGGCCTTGATAGATGCTACGTGTAAGCCCCCAGCAGTGGTCCGGTGTGGCTGTATGACATTGGTTCATACATCCTTGGTGATAAACAATATTTCAATGCAGAAAATAAATAGATGAACACACAAATTTTATGTGGTTCGGCACTAGGCTTACGTCCACGGGGATTTGGGTAGGGAAGATTTCACTATAATAAGTTTCTTTACAGTCTCTTGTAGTCTCTCATTTCTCACTATACAATGAAAGCTGTATAGCTCTTTTATGGAGAAGATCTCCCTAGAGTTCTCAGGCTGAAATGCCCCATGGGTGAATCGTGGTGCACATAGGAGTGCGCCATTCACGGGTACTCGCCAGCAGACTCCTGCGAGTCTGCCTTTAGAAACCGCTGGTGGTCTGAGCTCATGGTTGTGTGCCGCGAGCTCTTGGGTGCACGACAACGTGCTACACTATTAGACATGGTGCGATTCAACTAAATGGAACTAACCTATTTCAACATTCGGTTGAAACCATAAATCAACATGTTTACAATGTAATGTGTGCATTATGTCGCCTATCGTACCGTGTGATTAAATCAAGTTAGACGACGGGAGTCATGCCTTATGTTGAAGGAAATCCCAAATATTATCTATGGTTCAAGGTAAATTATGGTATATATTATCTACTTTCATATATCAAAACGCACTCTACAAACCTGGTAATGTTTGCAAAATATGATTTTGGAATTTATACAAATTTAAAACAAAATCTGTAGAAATGCCTTGGTGCAATGGATGGGATCATAATTGATGCAGCTGTGCCGGCTTCAGTAGCTAACACATATTTAAATCGATATCACTGGGTTGCCCAGAATGTCTTGTGTGTTTGTGATTTTGATATGAAATTCACATTCGTATATGCCGAGTGGGAGAGTACGGCCCATAATGCTTGTGTTTTAATCAAAGCGTTAAGGTGTCCAGCGAATAATTTTTCATGGTCTCAAGACAGTAATTTTTACACATTATTTAATTTGTACCATATAATATTGCGGTAATTTCTATATACCATATTTATAAAAGATTAATGTTCTATTAAATTTGCAAGTAATTATTATTTGATAGATTCTGCATTCCCCTTTACGAAGGGATTTATGCCGCCATATCCAAAGGTGATTTACCATAGATTAGAACGTCATGATAGCCGAACCTTCCAAGGGTATAAAGATCTATTTAATTATCAGCATTCATCCATTCGGAATATCATTGAACGAACTTTCAGTGTCTTGAAGAAGCGTTTTTGAATTTTAAAATTAATGCCCCCATACCTTCCAACTCAACAACGATATCTTATTATTGCATGTTATACAATACATAACTTTAACCACACGGTTACACCTAATGATTAGGATTTTGTGGCATATAGCAATCCCAACGATTATCTAGATATGAATGTGGATCAGAACACCAGTGAAGAACCACATGTTCTTGACATGTCAACTACATCGGCACATTCGATAGCTGCAACAAGAGATGCTATTGTACTACCTATGTGGATGCATACTACTAGGCAACAAGGAAACTAATTGCTAGCATTAGGTGTTGCACAAACATATAGTTTTGTCAGTATCAAATAATAGATTGTAATTTTTGGTAACTGTTTGTGTTTTGAATTGCACTTATTCTTGCATTATAATTATGTTTACAAAATTCGCTCCAGCTTTAACTCGAAAATGGACTTTTTCAACCAAGTCAGAGAGTTCTAGAGCTAACCCCTCACAACTGAAGTGTGCTCGAGATAAACTCGAGCGAAGCGTGAGCAAACTCGAGTATAAGGGTCTCGCTCCAGTTATTACTCGAAAATGGCCATTGTTCAACCAAGTCAGAGAGTTAGCTCGAGCTAACCCTTCATAGCTGAAGTTCGCTCGAGCGAAACGCGAGCATGAGGGTCTCGCTCCAACTATTACTCAAAAATGGCTCTTGTTCAACCAAATCAGAGAGTTCACTCGAGCTGAAGCTCACAATTGAAGTTCGCTCGACATAAGCTCGAGCGAAGTGCAAGCGAACTCAAGCGTGAGGGTTTCGCTCCAACTATTACTAAAAAATGGCCCTTGTTCAACCAAGTCAGAGAGTTCATTCGAGCTAACCCCTCACAGCTGAAGTTCGCTCGAGATAAGCTCGAGCATGAGGGTCTCGCTCTAACTATTACTCGAAAATGGCCCTTATTCAAGCAATTCAGAGAATTTGCTCGAGCTTCAACTTGAGCGAACTCTCTAACTTGGTATCTAACATGTTTTTTAGGGCAACATTGGCTTTTTGAGTTTGGTAATTTGTATCTCGTCATTACACCCTATTAAATTTTCCACACAATATATAATAAACAATTAGGAACATTGTTTTGGCATTCACCTGGGCCTCACCAAGATCATCCTTGAAGGGGAATCTCTCCAAGTAATTCAAGCAATCAATGGAAGGGGTGGAAATTGGCCTTGCATGGAAGGCATGATGATTGATGATGTTAAGGGCCAGCTACCTTATTTTGAAAGTTGGTCAGCCATTCATATTTGTAGAGAGGGTAATAATAATGGTAAAAATATATGTTTGTAAGAAAAGTATTATTGAGGAGGAGCAACATTTCGTAAAAAACACCTACTGACAGCAATGTTCACTAGCCAACCTCAAAACATAGTGATGACAATTTTTACACATGCATTGAAGAATCAAAAGTAAGAACAACTCATTACTTGAGTTTGATAAAATAAAAGAGGAGTACAAATCATGTGTGCCTCAGAAAATTCCAAGTTTTTCCTTTACAGCCTAGTCCCACCCAGTTGTATCCTATGATAGATAAAAATAAAATAAAAAAATAAAAAACTTCAAGCCTCAATGACCACCATTAGGAGGAGATTGCGTAGCATGACCAGCGTTACCCACAAGGACATCATCCTTAGAACTACTTATTAGTAAAGATTCCTCCATTTTGTTCAACCATCATACCACCGTGTTCTAGAGCATCTCAAAGCGACCACCCAAGGTATCGAAACGATATACCAGACTCTCACAACAAGTATCCATGCGCTCAAGATGAGTATATAAGCCATTTACACTGGCATCCACGCTATCAATGCGAGTATCTAGATGATCCTCGATGCGATGTAAATGACTTTCCAGACTATCGAGCTGGGTATCCATATGCTCAATACTAGCAATGATGTGATCAAGACGACTATCGATGCAACTATTGATGTGGTCAAGGCGAGTGCAGTTGAGCGAATCAATATTCCTGGTTGATTCAGATCTGGTCCAAAGGTGGATGGTGCTGACTAAATGGCTGAGAACCTGATGGCCTAGCATGGGACGGTTGTGAATAGGGTGCAGGATCCTCATCATCAAAAGGGAGTGGGCGAACGTGGACACTACTCAACTGAATGGTCTTACGACCAATAGGAGCCTTCAAAGGGATTCTAAGCTCTGTCTTTGGAATAAAAATAGAGTGAAACATCGCAATGGGAGTGACAAGACTCACAAAAGGCAATCTCATCTAAATTTTGTTGGATTGATAAGCCTCTAGAATGACCCTACAAAGATGACTTCCCAGATCGATGGAAATATCATTGATCAATGCGTAAAGCAAGACAGCTTTGTCATGGCTGACATCATTGTGATGAGCAGTTGGGTAAAGTTAGTAAGGACAATCCTACTAAGAAGAACATAGTTAGAGGGGAACTTATTGGTATGAAGCGGTGTCCGACCATTCCAAACCACCTCATATCCACACAAGAGGGTGTGGATTGTAGGGTTGATAGGGATATGGGGCCTCGGTAACACGAGGGGCGTTAAGCAAATCAGCTAACATGCCCGGACTGATTCGAAATTGGATGTTTTGGAGACAGACGTCAAAGGAACCATCGGGTGAGATGGCATGAATGTTCAAGTAAAACTCCCAGACCAACTCCATAGATAGAGGGGGGAGAACAGTGGTTAATGATACCTACTGGCGAGACTCAAATATATGAGGCAGTATGGTCTCCATAAGCTCACCTAGGGAGATCACATGCTCAACAATGGGAGTGCGCTTGGAAAACTTTTCAGTGTAGAGTTGTTGTGCCCGAGCATTATGGAAGACTGTTGGGCAGGAGCAGAGGAGTTGTCCGACCTTGCATCCGTCACATGGTATTTTTCTGTAGGCATAATAAAGAAAATTAGAATGTGAGGTAAATTAATGTGAATGACCTAATGTATACCCAATTGATATTTAACAAATACTTCAAACAGACTGATTGTGTGAGTGGGTTAGTGAGTTTGAGCCCAGAACAATAGCGAAGATAGGCTTTTTTTTTCAATCAATATCAAGACTATAAACATGTATATAAGGAAAAATAATAGTATGGTATTAATAAAATCCAACCATGTGATGTCAGTCATAAAAAGTAAAAAATACAAATATTGTTAATACCATCTAATAAGGTTAGATTCCCATATCACTCATATACTTTATAAATTATGTATCAATAAATATACATTGTAAATAAGATTTTTCATTAAATTTGGTAATTCATTGGTTTTTCAAATGTCAGTTGAAAGACCAGTGTAGGAGCATAGAACTTTTATGCTCAAATGAGTAATTTTTGTAATGTTTCCTTTCAAAAAAAAATAAGGACGACTGTTAGTTATTATCAATCCATTACAGTCATATAAGACCGAGATGCATCAATAGATTGAGTAAACATTATGGGTAAAATTTAAGACCAATGCACAACAAACCCAAAATGCATGACTCATTTGGGCATTTTGTCAAGCGCTTGGTGTGCATTCAATACCATTTGAAAATCTCTCATAATGTTGAATGCAAAACTTCCCAACTTGTACAAGGACAATGTACACATGCAAGAACTGGAGTTTTCAGTCCCGAAAATGCTCTAAATTTCAATGTGTTTGATGAAAAATCGAAATACCCAAACTTCCCCAACCCGTCAAATTACAAATCCCTAATTTTTAACAATGTGCAAAATAGAAGATGAATTGAAAAAGATAGGCTTACCGTGAGTGGAAGAAGATTTCACTACACTTTTGGGAGGAATGACGAACGTTCAAGGTGAGAAATGTAAGAAAAAATAGAAGTGGGGAAAACCTACATAGGAGGAACACCAGCCAAACGGGCAATGTTTCTGGAAATAAACCCTATGCTCGAGCAGTTAAAATGTAACAGGTGAAAGTATTCCCACCTCATGCACGCTCGTAGTCTAGAGCTTACTACGCCCATTGGACCTTATACCAAGATTTTAATTTCCTACTATTTTTTTTACTAGGAATGAAATAATATGTAAATCAATAATAGAATAAAATGTGGCCATCAGCCATATGAATTTTATTAGATATTATTCAATTTTGTTTTTATAAATGTGGAGTAATTAAATTTTGTTTTTATAGTTGGTGGAATATTTTTTTTTTTTTGTTCTAATTTTTTAAATGCATGGAAGAAAATAATTTTTGATTTATTTTTCCAATCAGTGGTGGGCCCCATACCCTTTTCAACTTCCCATAAAAAGTATTAAACTCATCTTAATATCCAAATACACTTTAACTCAGTTTAGATGGGCCTCATATAACTTCATCCACTACTCAACTCACTACTATTCATAAAGAACTGAGCTCAGCTCAACATCTAAACGCAACCTTAACCTAACATTGATCACTGATTGTTGACTCAAACTCAATACAGTCCAGTGTTGGGGGAAGACTCTCCACCCCCACCTAACTAGAGGTTCTTACCACTAAAAAGTCATAGATGAGTGCCAATTTTATCCAAGAGGAAGACAAACTACCTGTGTTGGCTTTGTTAAGTCTAGTTTAGATGCAATCCAAGGGACCAACCAAAAACATACCCGACTTTGGGAAAAAGTCCTATTATACTACAATCAATATTAGCAAAGTACAACGAATCAGACACTTGGGTGCTTAATGCATCGATGGTCGATGATTAGAAAAGTGACTAGTAAATTCTGTGCAAATTTAGCCCAAGTGGAAGAATTAAATCAAAGTGGCTTGACTGAGTAAGACAAGACATATCCATCCACTAGCTTCTTGTTGCTATTGTACATACTGTGTTGTTTTGATTTTGGATAAATACACACTAATTATTTTACTATTTGTTTGTATTTTGCAAGTCAGACAAAGAGAAGATTATATACCAATTACTAGAAAAAAATCTAATTTCCATTTGAGAATTGTTGGCATCTGATAGAAGGTGCTTCCCCGGCCCATAGAATGTCCTAGGCTCAGCCACTGGGGGGAGTCACTAGAAGATCAAATAATAAAGAAGAGTGAGGGACAAAAAAGGTGAGGCATAGAGGTGTAAGCAGAGAATGAGGAAAAAGTAATGTTAGGAGAGAAAAAGATGAGAAGTAGCATAAAGTAAGGTGTAAGATATTAGGAGAGAAAATGAGGGAAGTGACTTAAAGCAAGTGAGGGCAGAAGATAAAAGGGTAGGGAAACCTACGGATTTGGGACTTTTGTACACTTATTCACCTTTGGGATCTGATCTTTCGACATCTTTTTGAACTAGATAACTACAGAGAGATTTTATTATGCATAAAATAGCTCTACAGCTTCCATTGTACAGTGAGAAATGAGATACTACGAGAGACTATAAATAAGGTTATTATAGTAGAATCTCCCCTCCCTAAACTCCCATGGACGTAGGCCTAGTGCCGAACCACGTAAAATCTGTATGTTTATCTATTTATTTTCTGCATTGAAATATTGTTCATCACCAAGGATATACAAACCGACGTAGTACAACCGCACCTGACCACTGCCAAGGGCTCACATGTAGCATCTATCAAGCCCCAGCTCCAAATACCCGAGTTGCCAGGACTTGACCCAAGGGTGTGCAAAATACGACATCAATAGTGACGCCATCTGTGGGATCGTAATAGATCTTGCGTATCCTGCATATGCCTACGACAACCTGTTTTAGGCGACTCGGAAGAAACACAGAGAAAGCCATGGAGGCAAGGCTGAAAATCATGGAGGAATGGGTGACGAAGTTGACCGATGAAGTGCAAATGCTTCGCAAAGAAAATGAGAGCTCATATTGAAGGAGCAAATGAAACTCTTTCAGATAAGTATCTTCAGTCTTTCCACTTTTATTTTATAAAAAATACTGCTGCAAAAAAAAGGGGCGAGTGATCTTTTCTTCGGTCAAGCAATTAAGTGCAATGCACTTAAGTACTTTCCATGCACACAGTGTATAGGGCCGGGAACTCAAACTCTCTAGTCCCTCGAGCTGCAAATACTTACCCATGACATCACGGCAGGTAAGGAAAGAAAGGTCGGGAAATACAGAACAACCATGTGAACTGCAAGAAGGGACCCAGAGTGCACTATGCACATGAACAGTGCACTAGAACAAGTGGTTGTGCATAGCATAAATAGTGCCATGCACAGACCACTTGTTCAAAAGGTTTCCTCAATGGTGACCTCTCGTGACGAAACACGCAAGGCCACATCTCTACATAACTGATCGCATAAGGCCCGGAATGCATATAGATCTATTTAAAACATCTCATAACAGTTATCAAGATGTCCATTTAAAATTGAGATGATGTACTCCCTTCCATGTAAGCCAATGTTATGTTGTGGCTTAGGCATAGGAGGTTAGGCACGAGATTGCTACTCCTGCGTGATCATGCTTAGAAGAGTGACATCTTCATGCATATCATCGTTACTTGTTCTCCTTGCGTCCCATTCCACCCATCTATATTTGTCAAATGTATTTGATGAGTTACTACTAAAGCCCTTCTTGCTCGCCTCATTTTCCTTAGTGTTTACATTATCATTCCACCAGCTATCATTGTCCATGCTGCGATTTTAAAAATAATGTCGATGCAAACATTAAATTTGACTTCATACTAGTATTTGTAAAACTTTGAATAAAAGGACTTCAAAAAATTATGAGCTTAGCTAGTACTTTTATTAAAACCAAGTCAATGTTTGAACTTAAATTAGCCCACATGAAATAAGATTTTTAGAAATCAATACAACTCATAAAGTTATAGATAAAATAAAGTGGCAGATAAAAACAAATAAATTTGAGCTTCATATGTGTGGTCAGCGTAACGACCACAACCACTTTAATCTCAGCGCTGGAGTCATGTTCTAGAAGACAGTCATTATATGAGGATCCATAAAAGTTTTTGCTGCACAAAGATGAACGTCCATAGGTAGGGGAGGGGTGATGTCATCTAAAAACTTCATACACTGTGCAACACTGCTATAGCCTGCATCAGACCCACTATTCGAACATTTGCCTCTAATGCACATAGAACTACATATTTCAAGCATCTTTGCATCCAAATCTAACCGTGCTTTAAAAGTGGCGGCAATTGTTTGCAAGGTAACACTAAGCTCTGCTGAGATTGATGGCCCAGCTGCGTCCCTATGTCGCCTACGAGGATTCCTTGGGAGCGACACCCCTCCTTGCGTCGAGGGAGTCATCTCGATGTTAGTGCCAGTGCCCAAAACGGGATCTCGAGCCCTCAATTCATCCTCCAACCACTGCTCCTCCTCTCTAGAGGGGGTTCCTGCATTGAGGCATAATGCAACACCCTTGTTGCGACCGCCTGACTAAAAATCGTCTAGAAGACGTATTAGGTTGCACAACCGTTGGTCTTAAACTTTTTCCACTAGCCTCGGACCTAAGAAATGGTAAAAATAATTAAACAAGTTGCCTGATATAAAAGTAAAAAGCATAGGGCATAAAACATTCATGCCATACATTGATTACATAATGTAATAAATTAAACATACAGCAATTACACCAAAAGAAGAGGAAGGTTACCCGGATCGCATTTGCCCAATATTTTTCAATAGCAATAACAATTGTTGTGATGGGGTTCCAACCCATGCTCGTTTGGCCCATTAAATCTATAAACTAGCGGTGTCTTCTTAAGACGAGCGATTTTTTACTTCGCTTGTGATGAATCAACTAGCTTAATACCAACCGCAGTGAGGCGAGTGGCAAGTCATACTGTGTTACAGTTTGTAATTTTGGATCCCACCAATTTACCCTCCAATGTTTCTTGATAAGAATTCATGTTCATTTACCAAGCCGATTGTAGAAGTGACAGAAGGATGCAGTGCTTCAGACGGCAAAAGGCTAACCAAACGTACTATTGCAGCACGAGGGTTGCATGTTGAGTTTGGGCTTGACGGTGGGAAATTTTCCGTTGACATAGTGGCCCAGCCGTTACACCTTATCTCCCATTGAAGCTACTGACTGTGGAGGAGGATTAGAGTAATCCCTTCTTGCCCGATTGCTTCAGGATTTCACTCAAGTGCTAGTGATTCTAGTATTGAGTTCAAAGCGTGAAGCTGCAGCGGAGTAAAATCGAGATTGCATGGTGATTTTTAGGGCAACTGAAATTGGGAAAGCCGGCTAGGGGAAGAAGAAGACATGAATGAGAGACAGGTAGAGATGAGGTAGGAGTTAACGGAAGGAAAAAAGGCTTAAAAAAAAAAACGAAGTCAAGAATCTCTGACATTTGGCAGGGAGGGGTTACCGTGTAAAACCCACTAGGTTTAATTTTAGGATGCAACTCAACTCAGTGTTTGGTTCCTAGAAACAATTTTAAATTTAGACTGCACTCTAGTAACCAACCGTAGCCTAAGAGGTTTGCGAAGAACATATTTCCATACTCTTGTGAGTCTATCTCTATAAAATCATAGACAATGAAGTAAAATAGAGGAATAGTGAAATTAAGACTGCCAAACTGGCTTAGAAAAACAATGGTGACATAGAGGAAAGGGCACAAACTTATAGCTACAACAATCGGTTGCCAATATTTTGAGTCTTGACATAGTTATTGGCCATCCATGTTATCCTGCCATGGAGTTTGTGCCCATTTTCATTGTCCCCAATGAAGTTTAATTTCATCACAACCAAAGGAGAAATTAAAAAAGAAAAGCCAACCAACAAAGAAAAATAATAAACAACATGCTCAAGTGGTTCAATTCTCAACCGCAAGGGTTGCCACATATGCCCAAAGACTTCGAATGCATATTATAACTCAAGAACACGGGAGCTCAAAATGGTCCAATATCAAGCATAGGAAAGGAGCATAAGCTCAAATGGTTGCAAATCCCCATTGCCTCTATGAAACTTTCATTATAAAGATGGTCATATGGGTTACCTTGCCATAGCGATCAAGCCTTATTCACAATTCTTGCTGATTTTACTACACTCCTAACATTCAATTCAACCACCATCCCAGCCTCATTACATTACAAATACAACCCCAATGACAACCTGTGCACATCAACACCAAAAGCTACAAAACCTCTATTCCAACAACAAATTCCCGATCTTTACCAATAGATTTATCAAATCAACACTGTCAAGAGCTGCAACAACAATCATTCTCACAATTTGTGATATGCACCTCAAGCACATATACTCAATCCATAAACCACAAGAATATATAACTCGTAGTGAATGGAAATAGCTCATAAAAAGCTATAATTCAAGAACAAAGCAATTAACGATAAGAGGGAAAAGAATTAGAGACCCAACAACACAAAGGAGAAATCAACAGATCATAATTCACAATTGTGGAAGCCAAATATCACAGCAAGAGCAAAGCCAAAATATCACAGCGAAGCCAAAGAACATGCTAAGCCTGCACAAATTGCTTGAGTTACAAAAACTTATCAAACAACAGGGGAAATTTTCACTGTTACACAGAAAAGCCAATAATCACAGAAAAGCCAAGCAGAGAACATAGCACAAACGCTTCTACAAACGAAATTTCAAATCACATAAATTACACAAATCACACAATAAATAATCTAATGGCAACCGAACTAATCTATCACAAATCTTTCCAAATTAAAAACAAAATCTCAACTATAACCCTAGACAAGCAAGGGCAAAGACCCAAAACGATTGCTCTATGATATTTTGTCATAGACCTAAAACAATTACTCTATGAGTCTGTACATGCTACAGAAGCAAGGATAGAGACCCAAAACAATTGCTCCATGTGATTTTGTCTGTGCTTGTCTAGCAATCGAGATCTCGGTATCTCTTAGAGCATTCCCACGAGAGAGAGAGAGAGAGAGAGTGTGTGTGTGTGCGCGCGCGTGCACGCACATGTTGTAGTTGTCCGAGAGACTTACTGGAGAAGACAATCAAAGTTGTCGTCGATAGACACAAAGGAGACTTGGTAGCAAGTACGGCACGAGAGAGAGTTAAACGTGTGATGGTGAACAAATCACAAAGGCCGAAATAATAAGCAATGGGAAAGGAGATGTATAGTAAATCCCCAAATATTGAGATCTACTGTAATATCCCCAGATCCAAACCCTAATTTGGGAAGCTAGATGGGAGGGTGCAAAATGACATTTTTCCAAAATCTCTCCTATATTTTGGAGAAAATTGTAACAGTTCAAGGGTCTTGAAGGGAAGCTGCATCGAAGAACAGAAGGGAGGAAGTGGGCTACAGGCTTGGGCTGGGAAGTAGGGCTACTGGAGAGGAGAAGTAGTATATTTTAGTTACTGTAAGGGGCTTAGGCCCCAATAGTGTAATGATGTAACGAACTCCTTTTTGTTTTCTGATTGTACTTATGTTAATTGTTTGAACCATAACCCAGAGGCAGGAGCCCCATGGAAGCCTTTCATTAGGAAATTCCTACATATAGTTGTGGGGAGCATACTGTTTTCTTTCTCCAGAATTTAAATACAAAATTATCTCTTTTTATCTTCTTCTTCTTTGTTGGAGGTCGCTCTCTTCGAAGTGAGCTATTTCTCAGTGTATTTTTATTAAGCACCATCAGGTGTGTTACAAAAATCCACAGATGGGGGGAGCCGAATGGAAGCGCTCTAAGCGGACGACTCATATTCATGTGTCTAACGTGCCATTGACCCGCTTCTCCTGCTAAATTGAAACCATGTCAACTTTATAAATAATTGGTCCCTCTTCATCCCAATGAAAGTGCAAGTTAATGCCAACGTTTTAGAATGAAAAGAATTCTCCAAGGGCATAAGTATTTTTTTCAAATAAAAAAAAAAAAACTGTGGTAGGGAATTGAGAAGAACCAAACTCCATATACCCAGATTCAAAGAAACTGAGAAGACCCTTGTGATAAGAGAACAATTGATTGATTTTTTTTTTTTTTTTAAATCTGGGATTTATTCTTTTCCCTAGTAATTATATTTTAATTTACAGATAAATGTGATTTTAAATTTTGATCTTGGACTAGGAATACAATATGTGAGAGTATCATATAAAATGTTGTTTACTTATAATAGTTGTCATCCACGTTCAAGCCTTCCATTTTGAAATCAAGTCAAATTTAGGGACCAAATGAGGGTGCAAGATTGATAGGAAAATCGTTGTCATCTTGTACGGTGACTACACTCCTCTCCACGTACAAAATCTTTTTTACAGGAGAAGGTGGCTACTTGATGAATGACCCGAACTTCACGGTTCGGACATATCAGCCTGGTCTCATCCGGACCCAACCCACCAAACACACACACATACATTACGTACAAATATACATACATACAGATATGGCTGGCTTTATACCTGGAATTCACTTCAGCCATCGTGGCCATAAACAAAAGCATGCCCAGTTCTTATTTCAGTGTGTTTGGGCAAATAGACAATAAGATTACAATATACAATCCCATATACAACCAAACCGATTGGAAACTTCCAACTTATTAAGTGCGTTATGCGTACACCTCTATATACATTGTATTTAATAAGAAAAACTAATATATTTATAATAACTAACTGGACTTCTGCTGCAGGAAGGCCTCCAGAGTTGAATTTTTCTCCTGGTAATCTTTGAATTCAACTCTCCTTCCATGACCTGCAATCGATTCAATCTCTTAGATCGACTATCAAAAGTGGCATTAGTGTGATCAACAAGAAAAAGTATACGATGGGCAAACCCAGTTCTGTAATTAGAGATAAATGAAAACGATTAAGGACTTTTCAAATGGTTTTTTTTATTTTTTAATAAAAAAAGAGGTCAAGCCTCTTATTATTAAAACCTCGCTAAGGTGGAGGAAAACCATGAATACAAGGTTTCATAAAAAAATACATCAATGACGAATATAAAGAATACCCAATAAATCAAGTCGAACAATGCCCCGTAGTTGTCCTTGCACCAAATCCTCACCTAAAATATCAATGGTTCTACCCATCGTCCCTTCTTTTGTCAAAAAATTTGCTGCCATGTTAGCCTCTCTAAAAATATGTTGAAATCGAATATTAAGCACATTCACAAGAGTTTTAATCTCCTCCCAAAAGTCCCAAAGAAACCAATATTTGCATATCCCGGAAGCTAGTCAACCCATCACCACACTTGAGTCAGATTCCACCAATAAATCTCTCAACCCAAGAGATTGACACAAATGAAGACCATCAAGAAGAGCCCGACACTCGGCAATCATATTCGTCGCATGCCCATAAAAATAAGCAAAACCCACTAACACCTTCCCCCTTGAATCCCGAATTAATCCCCCACCACTGGACCTCCCTGGATTTCCACAACAACCACCATCAACATTAAGTTTAAATAATCCCCTTTCCGGCGGCTTCCAAGCTATTAGTCTTGGTAATCTATCACGAACCGGAAGCATATGACAATTAAGATCCTGCAAAACTGAAAAATCATTAGGACCCATCATCTTAAATTTCTGCAAGCCATTTCTCATATCTCTTAGTTCACTTTCACTACTCTCAACATTCCCCTCTAATCAAAATTAACACCCTCCATCCGAGAAGCACATCGAGCCCTCCAAAGAGCCCAAGAAATAATGATGGGCAACACACCACGGATCCAACCAACCTGTGAAGAATAAGTCGCACGCCTGCATAAAGCCATCATCCCATCCCAAGTAAGAACCCGTGGCAACCGAATCCCACAAATCGCAGCAAAATGATTCCAGATTTTTTTCTGCCCCTCCCTCACAAAGAACATGATCTAAAGTCTCCCCCTTTGGCTCTACACAACAATTACATTTGGATACTAGCGGAATACCCAATTGCATAATGGCCTTATCTACTGGTAAAGATTTCCTTCTAGCTCCAACAACAAAATGACATTTTCTTGGGATCTTGCCACAACCATCTGCACCAAGGACACAAACTTCCTCTCTTCCGCACGATTTGCCAAGCAGATTTCGTAGAAAACCTTCCATCTACCGACGGAACCCATACGCACGTATCCTCTCCCTCCTTCACTCTTATATTTGACCACATAATTCTTTCCACCACTTGCTCTGAGACCACACCCCGAAGCCTTTCTTCATTCCACCCAACTTCATCCCACATACATTTTTTTTGCAAGCCAGGGTCACCTCTCACCGAAGAACAATTTGCCAAAATTCCATCACCCAACCAGTTGTCAAACCAGAAGCTAGTCCATTACGAATAATCCATCTAGAATTTTCCATCACAATTGGCATTAAACTCATAGCTCCCTTCCAGAAACGAGATCCCCTCCTCAAGTTCAAAACGGAATAAATGTGCTTATCCCCCACAAATTCAGCAGTGAAAAAATTAGCCCATAAGTAATTACCTTGCTGCAATTTCCAAGTAAACTTCATAAGCAAAGACTTTTGTACTTTGGACAAATCCAGAATCCCAAGCCCCCTTCTTCAATTGGCAAACAAACCTTTCGCCACGAAACCCACTTCCTTTTTAGATGATCCCCATAAAAAATTAGAGAAAATCCCCTTCAAAGCTGACAAAACTCCCTTTGGTAAATTCAAAACTGAAAGCATGGGAATTGGCATATCATTCAAGACATGCTTAATTAAAACAATTTTTCCACCAAAAGAGAGAAGTTTACCTTTCCAGCCCACTAACTTCTTTTGAATCTTCGCATCATTGGATTAAACATTCAAAGTCTCATTCTCCCCACATGCAATGGAATTCCCAAATAAGTACAAGGCCACACACCTTCCCCAAAACCAGAAATTCTTTTTAATTCCACTTTCCTTGCCATCGAAAAGTTAGAAGAGAAAAATATAGAAGATTTATGAGCACTAACCCGCTGCCCCGACATCATCTCATATAAATGAATTACCTCCAAACGTCTTCTAATCGAAGCTTTGCCCCCATTAGAAAAAATCAGTAGATCATCCGCATATAACAAATGAGTAATCATGGTAGCAAAACAAGAGTTAAAAGGCTTAATCCTTCCCAATTAATACTCCCTATTTAACATTCGCGAAAGCAACTCCTCTGATAAGATAACCTTAAAAACTAAAAATCTCCCAAAGAGGATCACCTTGACGAAGCCTCCGTGAAGCCTTAAAAAATCCCCAAGAACATCCATTTAACATAACTGAGAAGTATGGAGAAGAATTACAATTAAAAATCATATTCTTCCATTGATCCGAGAAACCCAACCTTTTCAAAACCTCTATTAAAACCCCCAATTGACCCTATCATATGCCTTGACCATATCAATTTTTACCATAACATTCCCTCATCTCACCTTCCGATTCATCCCCTGAACCATCTTCTGTGCAATAGCCATATTATCAAAAATACTTCTCCCCCTAATAAATGCAGATTGCTCCTGAGAAATAATTTTATGCAACAAAGGAGCCAATTGGAACACCATTATCTTCGATAAAATTTTATAAAGCACCGAACACAGGCCAATAGGCCAGATTGGCTGAAGCCTACAAGTTCATCAACCTTAGGAATGAGCACCAGGTTAGTCGCACCATAAAATGCATCCCCTCAAAAAACCCAATGGCCAATTCCAGAATATCATGCTTAACAATTTCTCAAGCAAGAATAAAAAAACTAGCCGAATAACCATCCGGCCCCGGACTACTATCCAAAGGAATAGCCCAAAGTGTAGATTTTACCTCTTCCATTGAAGGCCTTGTGCATAAAACTTCATTTTGGCGTCAACAACGCCAATGCATCTTCCTCCATACGAATTTCATCTGCAGCCAACAACTCCTGGAAAAAGGCCACCGCCCCATTCTGCACCTCTTCAACAAATTCTAAAAGCAAACCATCTTCCAGCCGCATCGTCTCAACCCTTTTGTTCTTCTTTTTAATACGCATCGTCGCATGAAAAAAACCTGTGTTCGAATCCCCCTCCGTTAACCAACACGGGACTTTTGACAACCCAAACTTTCCTCTTTATGTAACCATTCCAAATGTCTTTGTTTACAGCTTAACAGCTCATCTTCAATCTGAGAAGAATAATCATTCAGCAATAATTGCTCCAAACCAACTATATGACTTTCCATATTCTTTAGTTCAACATCAACTCTCCCAAATACATCCACATTCCATTGCCTCAAAACACCTTTCAATGTTTTTAATTTCTTACTGATCCGGAACTTGGACAGCCATCTACAACAACATCCCACACCCCCTTAACCAAGGGAAGAAATCCCTCATGAGTGCCCCACATTCGTTGAAACCGGAATGGTCTAACGATCATATTTTGCTCACCACCCAACGACACTAGCATCGGCAAATGATCCAAAGAAGTTCTCGGAAGATATTCAACACTCACAGCACCCCATAAATTAATAAAAGCCATATTCACCAAAACTCTATCCAATCTTGCCCAAATATGCCTCTCACCAAAGTCTACCATTACACCAAGACAATCGATTTCCTATACAAGGCAAATCAATCAAACCACCAACAAGACAATCGATTTTTGAATACAATCATTAAACTCAGCTTTTGCTTGGGGAGCCCGCATAATACCACCAACTTTATCCTCACTGCCACGGATAATATTAAAATCACCCCCAATAAACCATGGACAACTACCTGGGTCTTGATTACAGAAAAAATCCCACAACTCTAATCTCTTAGTACGAAATCAACTAGCATAAACGAACGTACCAAGAATCCGCACACTACCAAGCGTAAACTAGCCACTTAAAGCCTGATCTATCATCGACAATAATTCAAACTCAAGATCAACATCCCAAAAAAGCCAAATCTTCCCCCCAACTTCTGCATTCTAAACAAAATTAGACAACTTCATCCATCTCGCCCATCAGCGACATTTATTCTCACCAAGAAAAGGTTCTAAAAGAGCCACCACAGAAGATCAACTTTTATTCAATAACTGCCGAAGCCAACTCTTCAACGAAAGAATACCCCTAACGTTCCACGTTAATATGTTCAACATCAATTAACTAATTTCTTTGAGTGAGTACGTCGCTCCAACACAACAATCGATTTTTCTTTCCTTATCCCTCTTAACTTCTTCAAAGGGACATGCAAATCCGAATTTGAATCAAAACATTTTGCTGCTAATTCATTCAGTTCCTCCTCAGGCTCAACATCTGAAATTGCTCGATCATGCAAAAATAATTCCTTTTCTCGTCCCCTTCCTCCCCTATACCTCCCCTATCTGCCAAACTTCCTAATTCAAACTCCAAAGCCTCATCAATAAACTTAAGAGAACTCCTAGGAGACGACTCAGCAGCCATCCCCTGACCTTCCACATCAATCGAATCATTTTCCATTAACGCAACCCAACTGTCCTGTCGTCTCTGATTTTTTTCAACCATGCTAGGGCCCTCTGAATACTCCACATTCTCCATCGAATCAACATCAAAAATCAAATTTTCAAATTGAAATTTAGAACGCACCTTACCATCCATAGCAATAAACAAAGCTTCTTGCGACCCACTCTCCATCCCCTCTTTCCTTCGATTAATAGCCTCCATAATTTATTTCCGTCACACCACATTATAGCCCACCCCTACACTTTTTTGTCCTGCAAAAATCTTCTCCTACTCCTTAGAATTCACAGCTTTCCACACCTTCTTTGGCTTCTCTATTTTACCCACATCTTGTTTCACCATTCCCCCTCTATTTTGATTTTTCCCTTTCCTCTTGCATTGATGAACAAGGTGACCTTGCTTCCAACAAAGTAAGCAAAACGATTAAAAAACAACTTCTTGAAAATGACTATTTTCCAGCCCTGGTGTTCCCAGCCAAAAGGAATGTCGTATCGACTTCAACACATCAATCTCAACACAAATTCATGTTGCTTCCGGACAAGTTACACACGCCGTTGCATTATCCCTCTTCAAGAATCGACCAAAGCCTCCAACAATACTTCTCAATATCGATTCATGAAAAAAACTAGGCGGTAACCCCGGCAATGTAATCCATACAGGAACCCAAGGTGAATCCTCCTCCTCAACAAAATCCGGTGTCCAATGTGAGACTCTATAAAGAACCCCCTTTATATTAGAATTTCCTCGAGCCATCACACTAATCAAAACCTCCTCATTCGCAATCCGAACAAGAACATTCTGCAGATTGCGCAGCTGCCCAACCACCGGAACAGAACGCATCCCCATCTATTTTTAATAAACCCATGTACATGATCCGGAGACGGCCTTCTATGTAAGAATTTAAGAACCACCGAAAATCTGAAAGGCTCCGCTGATTGCTTGATTTCAGACTTGGAAAACAAAAAATACATCTCCTCCTCAGTGAATTTTGGATCTCGAAAAGGAAGCTCCACTTCAAGAAGCATATGCGGCCTCGTAGCCACCACCTCCGCAAAAGCACTAGACGAACTACCACCAGGCTTCTGAAACGGAACCTTCGCAACATCCCGAACAAAACCAGCACCCACGCCCTACCCCACCATCCCAAACTGGGGCCCAGATGTAGGGCCTGCGGCTACCGCCATCATCATAATCACCTCTCCAAAGTAGAGAGAAAAATAAGACCCCCTCCACGTCAGCAAAAAAGCTTTTTTTTTCAAATGGATCTACTTCATCAATGAAGTGAGAAAGTTGCATGCAACTTGAG
Organism: Pterocarya stenoptera; assembly: GCA_003123785.1. NCBI lineage: Eukaryota > Viridiplantae > Streptophyta > Magnoliopsida > Fagales > Juglandaceae > Pterocarya > Pterocarya stenoptera. The sequence goes on along the minus strand of QEOT01001058.1, from coordinate 224,956 downwards.
CAGCAACACTAGTATCAAAAGTCTTAGATACAAAGCCATTTGATCATACATATATACTAAGCCATTGAGCCATTTTGCTGGGCACTGGGGGTAGTGCAACACCCAAATTCTTGGGTCAACGATTCAACTGGCCATTTTGAGTTTTTGAGTACCTTGCTCTGGGTGTCAAATATATAGATAGGATAGAAAAAATAAATACCATATGAAAAACAAAGCAAATAACGATAAGGAACAAAAACCGAATATAATACAGATAAATATGTTGATGAACTAATGGAGGGTCCCACCGCTACCGCCGACGGCCAGGGGGGAGATTGAAATAAGCCAGGCCTAAGGACTACTAAAATAGTCCAACACTCTGGTCAACTAGACCCCAAAAGCAATGCTCTAAAGCTGGTTGAATTGGCCTACATTATTTGAAGAAGAACTCTGCAGTGGAAGGCTTTAGTGTTTAAAAATGAATAAATTGGATTGATTTAGCTTTATGTTTATTGACTATTTTGACCTCTTTTTTCCCTATTGTGGCCTTTCCTTCTTTGGGGATAAGGCCATTATGACTAAATTGGACTGTCCAAATATGGTGATATAAGATTAAGTAATTTTACACCATTTACTTATCTTTTCATAACTAAAGAGTGGTAGGCATGCATCTATCAAGTAAACTTTAATGTCCATAGAAATTGCTCAGATATGTGATAACAAGCCACAATGTTTGTTATGTTGGACTGGGACATACTCATTGCACAGTGCTTCAAGGTGAGGTTGCGACCCCAAAATCAAGGCCCTCACCAACGCAACAGAAAATAAAAGAATAAATAAATAAATGGGAAATGTGATACACAAACTACAAGTTTTATTTCATCGTATTTTACTTTAAGATAAGTTTTTGATCAAATGGTTGGGACCATTTGGCGTGGTCACTAGGAGGGTATAGACTTCCTTAGTATATACTTGATAATGGCATAGTTGCACACATGACAAGAAATACTAACCAGGTAGCACCCACTTGAAGTCCAAGTCTAACAGAATCCGAACATTGTCCAATTGTATGGGAACTGTCAGAAAGACAACAATTAAAATGAAAATGAATTCGTAGTCATCATTGCAGAACAATTCCATTAGAAGGTTAGAAAGAGAGCAATCAATAATTAGATTCAGCTAAGATGACAATCTCCAAGGCCAAGACACCACACCAAATGGTAGATCGTTGCAACAAATTGGGCCTATCCAGTGAATATCTACTTTATTCTTCTGAAAGTATCTTTCACTCCTACCTGAATAAAAGTTGAACTTCTCTGAAATGGCCAGCCCAGATTCTGTCATAAACAGATGGTCCCCAGTGAACAAAATATCACGGGATGTATAAAATAAGCAGACCGATCCCTGTGTCACCACATGGCAGATAAAACAATGAGACCAGTTGAGTGTTAGTTAACCTTCATTATTAAAAGCTTACAATTGTGTGATGATTGTATATACAAAAGACAATACAAGAGGCCAATCTCTCCAGAATATATTGACAAGGCCATCACTCACATTGCCAATGTGAGTAAGCCAAAATTGAGTGAATATGATTTGAGGCAATACTGATTGCTAGATACATATAAGTTTTACAAGGGTTGGCAAGGTCAGATCCATGGAAATGCCAAACATAAATGAATAAACAACAGATCTAGATATCCTAAATTAGGGTGGGGTAATTCTGGTAATTTCCGTACCGGGTTAGGTGTACTTTGTCAGATGCAAGTGTTCTGCATGGCATTGGGTGAGCAAAGAATTTGGATTGTTTGAATGAAAATGATTTTCAGTTTGTGTCAAATCTGAGCTCCAGGATGGTGATGATCAATCACATGTATGCATCGGAGGAACTGAAAACTGTCTTTTTAAAATAAATAAATAAATTGTGGGCACCAATGCCTTTCAGAAGTGAATGAGTTTAATTTTGATCTTTAAGTGTAAGAAAATCTGGGTCCTGTTCTAGTGGGGTGTTTTTGGGTCTCTAAACAATGAATTTTCAGGTTTGGGGGAAGATAGAGTTAATTTTGATTTTACAGATTATAGCCATGACGCATGTGTTCCAGGGAGGAGTTAATGCTTTGTCAAACATTGCTTCACAGATTTGGCTATTTCTCGTTCCGTGTTGTTCCACCAACACGTTCTCCAAACTCTACATTTTCATACCCACTAGGTGTACTGTGTATTGAGAATTATCGGTCTCTTCTAAACTTTGTCCATTTATTTCTGGATCATTTGGCATGCACAATCTATCTCTAAACCTCAAAACACCATCACCTTACATGTTAAATTCAGACTTCTCTCCATTTTGTACTTCCTCCATGATCCTTAGAGTTTCACATCATTGCCTTGCTTCTCTTTAATTTTCTCAATCAAAGCGGGTTGCAAACTTGGCATAGCTAGGTAACTTTGGAATCCTCTATTATAACCTCAATGTCATACTTCTTTAAATCTAGCATAATTTGTCTTTGAGTGGTCACTAAAGCAGCCATTGCTACAAAAGATTTCCTGCCAAGTGCGTCTACCACTATGTTTGCCTTACCAAGGTGGCAGTCGATTATACAATCATAATCCTTAATTAACTCCAACCGGCCCCGTTGCTTCATATTTAATTCTTTTGGGTAAGAAAGTACTTCAGACTTTTGTGATTGGTGTAAATTTTGCACTTTTCATCATTATAAGTATTGGCTCCAAATTTTTAATACAAAAACTACACCAGCAAATTCCAAGTCATAAGTAGGATAATTTAGCTCAAACTCTTAATTGGGAGGAGGCATATGTGATCACCTTACCTTGTTGCATTAACACAACCCAATCCTTTATGCTAGACATCACTATAAATAACGAAACGACTAGAATCCAAGGGTATAGTTAACACTAGGGCGGTAACTAACTTATGTTTATGCTCTTGGAAACTACTCTCACATTCATCAGTCCATTGGAACTTGACATCTTTCCTAGTTAGCTGAGTCAATGGTACCATTATACCAGAAAAACCCTCTACAAACCTCCTATAATACCCAACAAGACCTAAGAAACTATGAACCTCACTCACATTGGTTGGCCTAGTCCAAGTAGTCACAGCCTCAACCTTACTGGGGTCTACCATAATTTCATCTTTGAATACCGCTTCCTAGGAAAGCGATTTGACCAAGTCAAAAATCATATTTCTTCAATTTGGCGTATAATTGTTTTTCCTTCAATATCTGTAGTACCAACCTTAATGTCCCACCTGACTCCTAGAGGATCACCAATAAAGACAATTACAAATCAATCTCGATACTATGGAAAATCTCTATTCATTAAATCCATGAAGGCGGCTAGGGCATTGGTCAACCCCAAAGGCATAACCAAAAGCTCATAGTGTGCATATCTATTCCTAAGGTTGTCTTTGGCACATCTTCCTTTTTCAATTGATTCGTAAAGTTAACCAATCCATTCCTAAAATTACATCAAAATCATGCATATCTAAAGTACCAAATCTACTAAGAATTCCCTATCCTCGATAATAATATTGGATGACCTGAGTACAAGAGTTGTCGTTAATGTATTGCCTGTGCGCAGGAGTTGAAATTAATAACTAATAATCACATAGTTCTAGTTACCTATCACGGTTCCTAGGAAATACCTAGAAACAAAAGAATGAGTGGATCCATAATCGAAAAGTACGTTGGCATCTATGGAGAATGAAGAAAGTATACCAGTGACCACCTCATCCCTAGCCTGGGGGTCTTGAGTCATCATAACATATACTCACCCTCGGATTTGTTTCCCCATGTTGCACTACTATTTTTCTAAATTGGTCTGGTTGGTTGTTATTCAGACATTCACGAGCAAAAATGCCTGCCTATCTACAAGTGTAGCATAAATTGAGCCCAATAGTGCATGGTTGCCGTCCATGATATTTTCCATAGTATAAACAAGGTCTTCTGCTCACCTGCTAGGAAGGTTGTCCCTTTTGATCACTATTGTTGAAAATTTTCTTCTTGAAACCTTGCCCTCAATCCTTTCCTAGTTGGGCACCTGGTTGCCAGTGCCTCTTCTTGTATACATTAGAAGCATCTCGAAACCTAAAATCTTCTTCTAATGCCATGGCTCTCCTAACTATTTAAGTGCAAGTGCTAACACCCAAAGCTAGTATGAGGCGACGTATTCTATCACTCAAAACCCCTTTAAAGTTTCCGAATCCTTTTGCCTTCATGTGGAATCAAGTGAGGGGCAAAATGGGAGAGTTCAGTAAACTTGGTAGCATGGTGCTCTATGGTCATGGGCCCGAACCAAGTTTGCAAATTTGCTTTCCCTTTTGATCTTCTACCACTTCAGGATAATAGTCATCATTGAAAATTTCTTTGAATGTAGCCTAGGTGATGGTGGTGCTTTCGCCAAGTTCTTCCTTTAACTGCAATTTTTTACTGTCCCACTACCTCTCAATAGCATCCTGCAAGGTGAAAGTAGCATATCTCACCTTTTGTGTGTTAGTGGAATTCAACACTCTTAACAGTTTCTCCATTCTTGAAGGTTCAGTTGTGGTCTTTAAACAATCCAAAAGAGCATCTCTTAAGTTTTCATTTCTCCTAGTAGTCCAAGCTATCCTAGAAAGTATCCTCTCTCCAAAAGGTATGCTGCTGCTAAGACAGATGGGATTGATGAGGTGGCCGATAGGATATATTCAGGATTGCTCAGACTACTTGCAGAAATGAAAAAGAGGGTTGCTCATTTGGAGAGTTTAAAGGACAAAATCCCCCTACCTTCTCTTGGGAGCCGGATTGTGTGGTACTGGAAAAAGCAGTTGTCAAGAATGGAGAAGCTGCTAAAGAGTGTTAAATTGCACTTACAAATAGAAGTTGACATATGCCACTTTCACCTTGGAGGTTGCAGCTAAGACATGGGGGACAATACATAATTGGTATTAAAGGAAGAACTTAGCGAAGGCACCACCATCCCCAGGGATAAATTCAAAAAAACTTTCAATGATGCCTATCACCCTCAAGTGGTAAAGGATCAAAAGGAAAGTGAATTTGCAAACTTGGTTCAGGGGCCCATGACCATAGATCATTGGAATATTCATGATCCACATCATGTGATTGATTAGGAACCATTAAACATGCACCCATGTGATGGGAGGCAGGCTTCTGCAGCTACTCAGCATGAAGCTTATTGGTTCATGAAACATATCAAAGGCTGCAGTAAGTTTTTGAGGGTGTTATTTGTGGTGGATTGTACAGAAGGCTATGGGTCTTTTGCAGCAATCAATAAAAGATGGAAGAATGAGGAAATGGGCTCTGTTTCAAGTAGAAAAAGCTATAAGATTACTTATAAAGGGGCTGGAGAACTAAGGAAATTTTCTTTCTTTATTACTTATTCTTCTAAAGTTGGAGCATATAGAAGTGGAGGGAGCACAAAGGAGAGGAGTTTTCAGGGTAGTTTTTCATTAATCTTAACATTATTTCTTGGAATGAGCATGGATTACAGCGTGGGAGGAAAAATATGAAGTTTAAGAAATTTCAGGGTGACTGCAAGGGTGGTATTGTGTTGTGTTCAACAAATCAAATTTTGAGCCCATGCCTAGTGGAGCACTGTGAAGATCATGGTGGTGCCAGTTCAAGGGTTTGATTCCTTGCAGAGTTAAAATGGGCATCTGCTGGGGTTTTGCCATTATGGGAGAAGATGGTCCTAGAGAGAAGAATGGATGATAAAATGACAATTGTTTTGGTTTCATGCAAATTCATATGTGCAGAAAATCAGTTTTTGTGTGCTTTTCAGGAGTCTACCGTCCGAAGGTAAACATGATAGAGCATTTCTTTGGGAGGAGTAGGCAAAGGTTGAATAGTTTGTGGGAGTGCAGCACTGCACTGGGGGAGGTCATTTCGCCAGGGAGAAATTTTAAGGTCTTAGATTTCAACTGCAATGTAGGAGTTTTTCATATCTAAGCAGGGAATAATTGATCTCCCTTTTGGAAGAGGGTACTTCACTAGGTCAAAACATCATAAACGTCCTTCCATGTCCATAATTGATGGATTTTTAGCCTTGCCTGATTGGGAAGAAAATATTTCTAACTTGGTGATGTAGGACAGCGGCAATGAAAAACTTTTACAGTAGCTAGGACTCAATTTAGAAGCAGAGGTTTGTAATATTATCAGATAGCGGGGAGGACAGGCTTTGGAAAGAAAAGGCTTAGAAGTATTAGTTAAAATAGGAATTCTAATTTTGAAAGGTTGGGGAAGGATTTTGAGATGAAATAAAGAGGAAAATTGGTTCCGGTGCCTATTTCTTGAGCTGTAAACAGAAACCCAAGAATAGTGTTTTGGCTCTTCTGGTTCTCTCTTTGAGGAATGCATGGTTTACTCTTTTTAACGATTATGATTTGAGAGAGCTAGAGCTGTAAATTCAGATCCAATTTTGGCTAGATTTTGAAGGAAAATTTCTGAACAATTAAAACAAATTTAAGAAAGGTTAGATACACCCAAGCATTATACGTAAGGTTCCTCAAAGTCACCATGGACATGATTGCATCACAAAATATATGACTTGGTGAAACAGTAACTTCCATCGGACGTTAGCATTAATAGTGCAGTGCAAAATCAAGATCTTGAATCATTGGTGTATTCTCGTGCTGTACTTTATTCATATATGGTAGGGAGAGGGGAAATGGTAAAATGATTTGGGTACCATCTAGCTGTTGTGGTTTAAAGGTAAAACTTTTTACAAGGCTTTAAGATTGAAAGGTAGTAATTCTTTAAAGCCCCGACAAGAGTCACTCTTTCTACATGGACGGTGCCATTAGGGGAAGATTCAGAGTATAGAATAATTGCAGAAGCACAATTCAAGTGTAGTTGATTGGTGTTATATGCAAATCTCCAATCATTTACTCCTTCATTGTGATGTTGGTCGGGAATTTGGGACAATGTTTAAAGCGTTTAAGTGGGTGCTGTAATTGAAGCTTCTGTTCTCTTTCTAGGTGTTTCTCTTATATAATTCCTGTTGCAACCGTTCTCTGCACATTAACACATTACTAAACAAAGAAAACATATAACAGATCTAGAAACCTACATCTGTGTGGCCTGGAGTGTGTATCAGTTGGATGTCCTGGAAAAGGCTCCAGGGGCCACTCCCCTCTAGCTTTATCTCTACATTCGTAGTAGAATCTTCAACCTGGCAAGATCAGGAGACAAATGCTACATTAAGTCACACTTTTTTTTTATCAGTAAACAATGATTTATGTACTCTATCAGCCTATGGCTGCTTTAAAGGTATATTTTTATTCCCACTTTTTTCTGTAATGTTTGCACCCATTTCTATTCCAAATTCCTAATGCTCTTTGTGCGATGAGGGTAGCTCCTAGACTTAAGTTCTTCCAAAGTGGGAAAAGGGGAAAAAAGCATAATGTTGGTGGTGCAAGGGGATAAGCCCTGCAAGCATGTTATATTTAGCCCAAAATCCTTGATCTTGTATAGGATTTTTTTTAATTTAAACATCTTGTGAAGGATTCACTGTAACTTGCTTCGTTAAGGCAGAAAACTTCAAGTATAAATAAATGAAAAGGAAATATCTAAAAAGTGAAAAGCACCTCTAGAGAGTGCAGAATTCTATCACACTTTAGTCGCTTCGACCACCTTTCATGATCTGCTATGTCATCCCTGTGCCCCATAAGATACATCAATATCATTTTGAAACAATATAAAGTTTTACACTTGTGTTGAGTCAGTACTTGTGGGTCAGAAACATGTAACGTGCCCCACCCAGCTTCTCAATATTACTTGCAAGTCTCTCCGTGAATCTCGGGCTGCAGACAACAAAACAGAGACTCATACAAAATAAGTTACCATCTAATATGACTTATGTTACGTATATATGTAATAGGGGAAATTATACTTCTTGCCCAGAAACTACCACCCTTTTCACTTTGCATCTTAGTGGTCTAATCTTAACCGACACTTCAAATTAAAAAATATAGGTAGTTTAGGATGCAAATTCAAACTTTATGTAGTTTGGGGTGCAATTTGAAAAAAGGGTGGTAGTTTGTTGGTGAAAAGTGTAATGTTACCATATTTACCCACCCACCCACTCACACACACATTACATATATAATTCGTACCCCATAGATCAAAAATTCTGATTTGTTTCTGTAAGGATTAATCTTATGGTTAGATTATCTCATTTATCTGCAAGATGATAACATACCTGTCTATAAGTATATTTCCTTCAGGATGAACAATCAAATAAGAAGCTGCCCCATATGATTTCTCAGAGTGATAACCACAGTGATAAACACCCTGGAAACATTACACAAGCTTTCAAAGTTTACAACGGCATACGTATTTGCAATAGATGGAAAGAAACGGGAAAAAAATATAGATGAAGAAATACAAAGAAGGTGAAGGATAAAAATATCATTTAATCACGGTACTGATAAACCAGCGAAATTAGCATGAGAAAACAGTTCCCTGAAAGGTTCCCTGCCAAATTCCTGGTGTGAAACACTTGTCTCAACTCTGAAAATAAACCAATAAGTAGTACCAAAAACAAAGAAACCAGTGACGATCTGAGGCATTTGGTGGATTCTTTAGGTTACATGATCCCTCTGAACAATAGGTATTGTTCAGTACGTATTCTCAAGAAAACTTGACTTGTTCTCGTTATTTACTTATCCAAAAAAATCTGACTTGTTCATTAAAACAAATTCCCAGAAAATAACTACCAAACGCATAAGTTGTTTAAAAATTAAAAGTATGGGGTCCAAGTCTCCCCCCTCAACACACAGCTTCCAAAAAGGTAGATACCCTGCTCGCAAGAGGAAATCTCCCCTTAATCATCTTTTTTTTTTTTTCAAAGTTGTTTTTTATAAAAACAATTCTCTACCAAAAACATCTCCCAAAACATACTAATCTCAAGAGCTACAAAAAAAAATCACCTCCAAAACATTTTTAGATGCTAGTACCAAATACCCCCCAAAACATCAAAACACTTCTTGAAAATAGTTAATGAAAGAAGCCTTCAGAGAGGTACAAGGTTGGGAGATCTATGCTTTCAGTAAGTTTTTTAATCAATCATATTGCACTGGAATGAGAAGAGGAGAAGACAAGATTTGGGCTCCGTCCAAGAGAGGACAAGTCAATGCCTGTTCTTCTATAACATTATCAGTCCTCATGTCAACAATCCATTTCCATGGAAGAGCATTTGGGGGAAAATGGTTCCATGTGAGCCACCCTTGGACAGTTTTGGTTTGCACAGCCACCCTTGGGAAGATTCTCACCAAAGATAATTTAAGAAAGAGACATGCTGTCATGATAGATCGGTGTTGTACCCAAAAGATAAGTGGAGAGTCTGTTTTGATCATTTTCTTCTTCAGCGTGATATTGCAAGCACACTGTGAAGTGATTTCTTCAAGCGAGCAGAGTTGGCTTGGGTCCTGCCTGGAAGAATTGCAGAGCATTTTTTTTCTCGAAGAAGACTAGGTGGCAGCCCGTAGATTGCAGAAATATGGGAGATGGTCTCTATTTGCAACATTTACTATATTTGGAATGAGAAAAGTGATAGAACATTTGAAGACAGTGAGTGGACAATGGAGGAGCTCAAGAATTTCTTTATTTTCCTTTGGACTGTATATAGACTTTAATGGCCTCAACCTTCATGAACTTTTGGTATCTTTTTCACCTTCTAGATAGTTGTATCCCCTATATACTCTCTGTGTACTTGAGTTGCGCCTTTTGCGCTCATTAGTAAAAATTTATTACTTATAAAAAAAAAAAAAGTAAAATTTATTACTCACAAAAAAAAAGTGAATGAAGCCTAAGCTTTTAAATGTTCCAATCTTGGTCATCTCATCAGCACTTCATTTTTAATTTCTGGTTATGGTAAACATTTTTAATTTCTAGTCAAGGCCATTGTTTAGAAAATCAAAATACACTAAAATAAACCCTATATCGTTAAGTTTGATGCACATCGTTTTGTCTAGTTGGGTTGGTACATGTAGAAGCCAACGCAAGAAGAATCCTCAATAGGGTATTTCACTTGTACATTCCTTGATCATGAAGCCAACGTAATAAGTCACTGCCTTGGTGTGGCTTGTAGATCTGTGAGAAAGGGATTCCTGCATTTTGAAGGTTGCCTGGGACACAATTGAACACTCCCACAAATTTTGGTTTTGATAGGTAAAATAAAAAACACTCCCAAAACTTGTATTTGACTTTAACTGCTTAAGAGACTTGCAGTGAAAGATGCATTTTGCTAACCATTCAATTCTAGCAATTAGCAAGAAGTCTTTCACCAAAAAATTAACCTCAAAGACGAGTATTCTGCATAAAAGACTAGTATTTCTGGTTTTATACTACTTGGAATGGCTCTCTCGACCAATCTGATCTACCCCCAATAGTTTACGACTTTTCCCATCTCATGCAAATTGGAAACCAACTGTGTTGTCATCAGTAAGCCTTTTGCTATTTTGGCAATCGCGAGACTTACTTGTGCTAGGATATTGTGTTCGTGAAAAGACATACTATCAGACTTTGATTGTTACACACCATTTTCAATTCATATGGTTGTTACAAAATAATCTGAGACCTACCCAGTGGTCCCAGCCCCACCCTAGCATGTACCACCAAGAGAAGGCCTATGGGCTAGAACCATACATTTTGTACATATTCACGTGAGATGCATTTCAGTTTCTATTATAAAAACAAACGATGGAAAGACTTGATACTTTCTAGAATGCCTACTCTTTAACATGTAAATGGCATAAATGCTGTGAGCTAATAACCTCTTTTTTTTTATAAGTAAAGCTGAGCTAATAACTTAAGATTAAAAAAAAAAACAATGGCAAAAAAAAATGTAATTACTGGAACTCTCTGCTCATCTATTGGAAGTGGAAATGTTTTCTGCACATTTAGAATATCAGTAGGAGGTTTCTCTGTACGGATTGAGCTTGTTGGACATGAAATCAAGGCCTGAAAGACACCAATTTAAGACGAACAGTTAGATTTAGTGCTACTATTACGGAAGAAACTGAATTCTAACAAAACAGAAAAAGAACTTCATATACCCAGATGTTCTTTCTTTTCATTTAAGGCAACTGATCATATAGTCATCTAAAACAACTACATACTAATAACTTAAAATCTAGCTCAAGAAGCTTAAAGCCAAAAATGTCTCAACCGATTGGAAAAAAAACCAAATCGATTGAATAAAAAATTGCTATCATTAGAAGATGAAAGGGGGAGAAAGCCATCTGGTGATGGAAACATCACTGTGGTCCCCTTTGAAGTGCTACAAGAAGAAAGGAAAATCTGAGTCCAACATTCAGGCCTGAATTTGGCATGGTTTGGATTATGGAGAGCTCTCTTAGGACCTTGCTTAGCTACTCTAATCTGAATCAAACCTTTTCTTGTTCTTTAGGAAGTCCCATGGCTGTAAGGCTTAACAGACAGAAAACAGTGGATATTTCCACTAATTTGAGTAGAAGGTAACGACCCTTCATGAAGGTTGAGTTAATGCTGGTTCAGTTTTACTTTAGTGTTACTAATGTAAGAGTAAAGTGGTATTTTCCAGATTTGCTAAAATGTGATATACCAGAGACCATGAATCATATTTTGCTAAAATGAGTAAAGTCTTTCCAGATTTTACATTTTACCAGAGTCCAAAGCTTATTGGACTAGCCTTTGAGTCCATTGAGTCACAAAGTGTTCCGTGGTTGGAGAGACCCTTTGAGGCAGAGGTTCATGGGGTAGTGAGGAAAATGGGTATAAAGCACCTAGTCTTGATGGTTTCTCTATGGGATTCTTCCAAACATGTTAGGATGTGGTGAAGGAGGATTTAATAAAGGTGTTTCAAGAATTTTTTTCGGTTGGGAAATTTGAAAAAAGCCTAAATGCCACTTTTATTGCACTTATTCCTAAGAAGTTTGGGGTAACGGAAGTGAAAGATTATCGACCCATTAGTCTTGTAAATGGCGTGTATAAAATCTTATCCGAGGTGCTTGCAGATCGCTTAGGGGAGGTGTTGGGAAAGATTATTTCGAAATCCCAAAACGCTTTTGTAAGGGGTAGGCAAATTCTGGATTCATTTCTCATTGCCAATGAATGCCTCGATAGTCAAATAAAATCCAACAATTAAGGGATCTTATGTAAATTGGATATGGAGAAAGCTTATGATCATGTGAATTGAGATTTCTTAATTTACTTGTTTGGGAGATGTGGTTTTGGGGAGAGATGGTGTTCGTGGATCAGATGGTGTATCTCAACAGTGAAGTTTTCAATGTTAGTAAATGACAACCCAGTTGGCTTCTTCAACAGTTCAAGAGGCCTAAGACAAGGAGATCCTTTGTCTCCACTTTTATTTGTCATAGTTATGGAGGCGCTCAACAGAATGATCTCGGCCTTGGTTAACAGTGGTTTTGTGACTGGTTTCTTGGTTGGGGACCCTACTAGGGGGACTCTCAACATTTCTAACCTATTGTTTGTAGATGATACATTGATTTTTTGTGAAGCAGAAAAGAACCAGATGCGGGCATTGAGGGCTCTCTTACGTTGTTTTGAAGCGATATCTGGTCTGAAAGTGAACCTCGATAAGTCAAAGTTGGTGCCAGTTAGTAATGTTAGCAATATCCGACAGTTGGCTCACATTCTTGGTTGTAAGGTTTCCACTCTTCCCATGAATTACCTTGGTCTTCCGCTTGGGGCAGCACCACAGGCCAAAGTGATTTGGGATACAGTGATTGAAAAGATTGAACGTAGATTAGCAGGTTGGAAGAGATTGTACTTTGTCAAAAGGTGGTCGTATCACCTTAATTGAAAGCACTCTATCCAATTTACCAACTTATTTTCCATCTCTATTCCCCATTCCAGTAGTTGTGGCAACTCGGATTGAAAAATTGCATCGTAATTTCCTTTGGAGTGGTATGGGAGATGAATTCAAATTTCACCTAGTCAAGTGGGATAAGGTATGCTCTCCAATTGCCTCTGGTGGGCTGGAAATTAGAAACTTGAGAATCTTTAATAGGGCTTTACTTGGGAAATGGTTGTGGAGATACACTATGGAACCAGAAACCCTTTGGAAGTCAATGATAGACCTTAAATATGGAGGCGTGAGGGGGGGGTTGGAGCACTAGAGAGGTGTGTGGGGCTTATGGAGTTGGAGTTTGGAAGCATATTAGGCGAGGGTGGGGGGTTTTTACTAGTCACACTAGACTTATGTTGGGAGATGGCTCTAGAATTAAATTCTGGAGTAACCTATGGTGTGGGGATAATGCTCTTAAGGATTCTTCAGTTTTCAGGATTGCTTGTGAAAAAGAAGCTTCAGTGGCAAATGTGTTGGTACGATCTTGGGATCAAGTCCAATGGAATGTCAACTTTAGTAGGGCTGCCCTAGATTGGGAAATTGGTAGTTTTGAGGATTTTTTTTCATATTCTATGCTCCATGAGACCAAACATTCAACAAGCTGACAGGTTGTAGTGGAAACCAACAGATAAAGGCATTTTGAGGTCGCTAGAGAGTTATGGGATGATGTGTTCTGCAGGTTGGAGCTAGCTTGGGTCATGCCAGCCACAGTGGTTGAGCTCTTGGCCAGCTGGACAAACCTAAGAGGAGCCCCCCAAATCACAGCTGTGCAGAAATTGGTGCCTATTTGCATCTTGTGGTGCCTATGGAAGGAGTGTAATGACCAGACATTTGAAGATAGAGAACGCTCTATAGAGGAACTTAGATCACTTTTTGTTAGTACTTTATTTTTATGGGCCATAGCTATAGATTTTAATGGCCTAGGCATTCATGACTTTCCTGTTTCTTTTTCTTATTCCTAGATAGGCGAGTTATTAACTCGTGTATATCCTCGTGTACTTGGGCTAAGCCCTTTGTATTAATACAATCGTTTACTTATAAAAAAAAAATATTTTATGTTTGCACGCTTTTCAATTTATGTTCTACAGTTTCTAAGGGGTTTGATGGTTCATTTTCTTTTTAATAAAAGAGCCCCAGTTTCTACAGTAAAAGGATTAACACTAAACCCCTGTACATCAAATCTCAACCAGGATTTCCTCAGGCAATTCAATGGTGCCAAACTCCTAAACATCCTGCATCACATGGACACAAGACACCACTTGAAGCAGGAGTTCATTTGAAACCCAAAAGCACTGGACCATTTACAGGAAGATAAATGGGTAGAAAAGGATACTCTTCCTCCGCACTCAACCAAATGCTGACTTGAATCTCCTATCATGAAAGCAACTTACAACCATAATTACAATCCAGTATCCGACTAACCTCCACCCCCACCTTCCTTACATTCAAAGATATAATATGTGCATATCAAAGAATGATATTACAACTTTTGCTTTACCAAACAGTGCTAGAGAACTCTTATTCCTTCCTCCCCATGAAATGACTTCCATCTCAAGGCATCCAACCGTTTTAAATCCCTTTCCCCATTGATCATCCTTATCCTCTCCAAGTGACCATACTATTTGTTTGAACTTCCATATCACAAAAGACCGTCTCTAGATGTCTCCAGACATCCATTTGTAATGAATGAAAAGAAAAATAAAAAAGGAAGATACCATTTTGCATTCATCCGTTGTTCTTCAAAAAGCTGATGCATACAGCTTCCAACTCTTAGCGAACTCGTCTACAACTAATGAACTCGACACAATTAAGCTTAATTACAAGTAAATTGGATATAGTTCACAAGTCCTTTTTCAACTAAGAGGGGACGGCAATGTGCATCATTTGCTATCATTATTTTAAACCTAAGGTCCTAAATCATACTTTCTACCATCTCCCTATTTATCATATCATTTTCCCCATGACTTAAGGTTTTTATTTTAAGCTTCCTTCTACCTATAATCATTTCCTCTTAAAAGCTCAGCTTATCCAGAACCATGGATCATGGTCAGTCTAATATTGCACACTCACCCAATACTTTCAATGAGTTTCTCCATTTCTTGTTGCTCTTATTCAATGGGTCAGATCCTCCAATATCATTTCAGCATTAGGTATAATAGATCTGGTACCAAAAATGATTGCTGTTTGGTTTCTCTTGGTGGTAAAGTTTTACAATATCCCCATTTCCATTCTACTTATATTGAAATTGCACTCCATACACTCGGTATTTTAGTTTCACTAGAGGAACAATTTTTGGCACACCTAAAAGAACAAAGTTTATAGTTTTGGATGGAATATACATGTGCTTTTTTCATAAAAACCCTATTTAAAGCAAGTTTTCCATGAAACACTTAATTCTCATCAATGGGTTTCAAATCTCACTATTTACAAGAAAAAACCGCCAAATAGCGTGAAAAGCAATGGGAAACAGAAAAAATTGAGATAAGAACCTGTAGAGCTTTTAGTCGTTCCTCTTCACATGTAGGTTGTTTATGAACTGCGGCCTGTTCATCAACTCGTGTGAAAATTTGCTGTGAAGATCAAGAAATTCAAGTCCATTATCAGAAGCATATATCCTTATTTATCAATTATCATAAGCTCTATTAATAAAGAAGGTCGGATGATTTTTCGATCCATTATTTTTTNTCAAGGCATCCAACCGTTTTAAATCCCTTTCCCCATTGATCATCCTTATCCTCTCCAAGTGACCATACTATTTGTTTGAACTTCCATATCACAAAAGACCGTCTCTAGATGTCTCCAGACATCCATTTGTAATGAATGAAAAGAAAAATAAAAAAGGAAGATACCATTTTGCATTCATCCGTTGTTCTTCAAAAAGCTGATGCATACAGCTTCCAACTCTTAGCGAACTCGTCTACAACTAATGAACTCGACACAATTAAGCTTAATTACAAGTAAATTGGATATAGTTCACAAGTCCTTTTTCAACTAAGAGGGGACGGCAATGTGCATCATTTGCTATCATTATTTTAAACCTAAGGTCCTAAATCATACTTTCTACCATCTCCCTATTTATCATATCATTTTTCCCCATGACTTAAGGTTTTTATTTTAAGCTTCCTTCTACCTATAATCATTTCCTCCTAAAAGCTCAGCTTATCCAGAACCATGGATCATGGTCAGTCTAATATTGCACACTCACCCAATACTTTCAATGAGTTTCTCCATTTCTTGTTGCTCTTATTCAATGGGTCAGATCCTCCAATATCATTTCAGCATTAGGTATAATAGATCTGGTACCAAAAATGATTGCTGTTTGGTTTCTCTTGGTGGTAAAGTTTTACAATATCCCCATTTCCATTCTACTTATATTGAAATTGCACTCCATACACTCGGTATTTTAGTTTCACTAGAGGAACAATTTTTGGCACACCTAAAAGAACAAAGTTTATAGTTTTGGATGGAATATACATGTGCTTTTTTCATAAAAACCCTATTTAAAGCAAGTTTTCCATGAAACACTTAATTCTCATCAATGGGTTTCAAATCTCACTATTTACAAGAAAAAACCGCCAAATAGCGTGAAAAGCAATGGGAAACAGAAAAAATTGAGATAAGAACCTGTAGAGCTTTTAGTCGTTCCTCTTCACATGTAGGTTGTTTATGAACTGCGGCCTGTTCATCAACTCGTGTGAAAATTTGCTGTGAAGATCAAGAAATTCAAGTCCATTATCAGAAGCATATATCCTTATTTATCAATTATCATAAGCTCTATTAATAAAGAAGGTCGGATGATTTTTCGATCCATTATTTTTTGCGGATCGGACCAAACATCCGGACCGGACCGGTAACTACCGGTTAGTCCGTTTGGTCTGGCTTAATTATTTTATTATTTTTTCATCTTTATTTTCAAATAAATTAATATAAAAATTATTTAAATTACTAAATTAAAATTAAGTAAATTATTAATATTGATTATATAACTAACTCATTAAAAAAGTATTTTACTATAATTATATTTATGATGTTGATAGTTACTAGTTACTAACTTAGACTTTACTCTTTAGAATACATAATTATTAATAATATCATACATTTTATGTATGATTAATGAAGATCAAATAATTTCATTGTAGCTATAAAAAAAAAAATAATTTCATTGTACATAGATTAGCTTGCTTGCAACTTAGGTATTTAAAAAAAAAAATTACCTAATTATTTTAATTAAGTGTAAATAGTAGAGTATGTATGAATGTATGATGGATTAACTAGGGGTGGGCAGCGGGGCCCCGCACCCCTCTGCACCGCCCCTTTCGCCTCGCCACTGCCCATGCGGGGAGGGGGTTCCGGCCCGCCTAAGCGGGGTGCGGGGGGCCCCGCCTGCACCCCTGGAGACAAGCGGAGAGGGGGACGAAGAGGGCTAGGCCTCACTCCGTGTTTCCCCCACCCCGCATGGTTATATATATAAATATATAATATTTATATTATATATTTTATTAAAAAAAAAACTCAATTAGTGAAACAACGCCGTTTCATTTTATGTTAAGTTTCACCCCCTTCCCCCCTGGCGTTTCTTCTCAAACCCTTGTCTCTCTCCCAAACTCACTCTCTGTCTCTCGCGCTCTCTCAAGCCTCAGTCTCTCTCTCGCACGACGACACTAGCATTAGCACCACCCGTCGTTTGCTGCGCCGAATTCCAAAGGTAAGACTCCTAGTCCTTACTCTAGGGTCCGAACCTCAAATGGAATATACAAACTAAATTTTTTATTTTATTTTTTGATTTTTAGATTAGAGATTGGAAGAAGGATGGGTTGAATCGGAGATGGAGGATGAGAATAATTGTGAATTTGTGTGCTGTGGATTCTAGTTTGTTTATGTGTTTGAAATTGATGTCTCTGTCACTGTGTTTATTTTTTATTTTTTGATTGTTTGTACTTTGTAGGGTTTCGAATTTGGAATTAAATCCGAAACCTTAAATAAATTGATTTGAAACCCCTAAATCAATTTATTTAGGGGTTTCAAATTGAACCCCTAAATCAATCCCTAATTTAGAACTAGAAAATATTTTTTTTTAATAGTTTGGTGTATTATTACGTTTTTTTTTTTTTTTTTTTTTTTTTTTTTNTCCTACCCCTACCAGTATCCCTACCCCTGCCCCAGAATTGGCCCCTACTGAGCCTACTCCAACCCCCGAGAGTACACTTTGCCCCGCCCCCAAGCCCCCACTGACACAAAACAAGAAACCTGTGTCCATAGTTTAGTCTCACTTTACCAAACTAGAAAGTGGTGACCCCAATAATCTCAAGCTAAATGTAATTACTATGGAAAAATATATGGATGTCACTATAGAAAACATGGTACATTCCAGTTAAAAGTCCATTTAAAGGAACAATACAAGAAGAGTCCAATATTAAGATCCTTATTGGAGAAGAGTCAATCTACAATAGATGTTGGACTAAAACAAATGGCGGATAGGAGTAGTGGGGGTCCAACGTTGAAGGGGTTTACGAAGTATAATCCCGATGAGTGTAGAAGGAAGGTAGCTCGTATGGTAATTATAGACGAGCTACCTTTTCAGTTTGTGGAGGGGAGAGGGTTTAAGGAACTTGTCCAAGAATTGGAACCGAGATTTTCGCTTCCTTCTCGCCACATTGTGGCAAAAGATATTAAAAATATATACAGAAAAGATAAAGATGTTTTGAAGGGCCAATTGGCGGGCTTGGTAGTTTGCCTAACTATCGATACTTGGACTTCTGTCCAAAATTTCAATTACATGTCTTTGACTGTCCATTTTGTTGATTCTAATTGGATACTTCACAAAAACATTATTAAATTTTGTTAAATAGTTGATCACAAAGGTGAGACGATTGGGAAGGCCTTGGAGGCCGCAATAAAGGAGTGGGAGTTGACACAGATTTTGATAGTTTCCGTTGAATGTCTCGTCTAATGATGTGGCTTTGGGATATCTGAAAACTTATCTTAGAAAGACAAATAAGACATTCTTGGGTGGTCAATATGTGCATGTCAGATGTGCTACACATATCTTGAATATAATTGTGACTAAGGGGTTGAAAGATGTTGATAACTCGGTTGCAAGAGTTAAAATGGCTGTGAAATTTGTGAGGTCTTCTCCTTTTAGATTGGAGAAATTCAAGATTGCTGTGAAGACTGTGGTCATAACATCGAAAAATGGTCTTTGTAGTGCTGTTCCTATTAGATGGAACTCAACCTATTTGATGTTGGAGGCAGCCCAAGAATATAAAGCAGCCTTTCAATTATTGGGAGATAAAACATTCAATATATCAAATACTTTGATGAGCACGGAGACTTAGGAAAGCCTAATGATGATGATTGGGAGGTAGTTTCTACTTTTGTTGATTTTCTCGGTCTTTTTCATGATGTCATATTGAAATTCTGGTTTTTTGTACCCTACATCCCATGAGTTTTGTCAACAAATATGTAGGGTAAAAGAAGAATTAGACAACATGTGTAGGGATTCCAATATAAGAATGAGGGGGATGACATTGACTATGAGGATCAACTATGACATGTTTTGGGGAGATTTGACTAAACTAAATATTTTGTTATATGTGGCTGTTATTTTTTATCTCCGCCTGAAAATTTCAGGCATGTTATATGGTTTGGGACTTGTGCACGATCAGGCATGGGCTGATGTTATTGGTGATATGGCCCGAGATACCATGGCTAAATTGTATAATGAGTTTGATACAATTAAGGGTGGTACTGCATCTACTACACCTACACCTACACCTACTCCAACTCCTCCTCCAAACACCGGGCCAGCAAAGAAGCGTAGATTAGCATGGATTAAGACCCTTGCACATAATCACACTAGTCCGTCAATCTACAGAAGTGATTTCGAAGTTAGACAACTATTTGTCAGAGGATTTTATTCAAGATGATGATAATTTCGAAATATTAGTATGGTGGAAAGCGGTAGCAAAAAAATATAACATCCTTTCTGAGATAGCTCGTTGTATCTTGGTCAGCTCTATTAGTACCGTTGCCTCAGAGTCGGCTTTTAGTACCGGAAAACGCATATTGGATCATTTCCGTAGTTCATTGTCTTCTTCAACTGTGGAGGCATTGATATGCACGCAGAATTGGACGATGAGAAATGATATTTATGTTCCTGATGTTTTAGATTTTAAGAAGACTAACGAGGAGGAAGGTGATGATCAATCTGGATCTGGACCACCTGGTAATTGTTGTTTTTATTTAAATATATTTTGATTTATTTATATTCATTTCGATTTTATCAGTATTAATTTAAGTATTTATTGTTATAGCGACACATGAGACTACTCAGAGTCAGACGACGTCTACCTTAATTGCAATATGAATATGTGCTTACTACTCAAGTTTCAAATCTGAATTATCAAATTATGTATTGATGTATTTAATGATTTGTAATGCTGATACAATGTCCCTTTGACACTTTGCAATATGAATATGTTTGTAATTTTGTAATTGTTTAGCCTTTCAATTTTGTAAATTTGTAATAGCTTAGTTATTATTATTAGTTTATTAGGTAGTAGACTAGTAGTATGTAGTAGTAAATTTGTATCATGTATATATTATTTTTATTCATGTAACTTTTTTTTAATATAATTTTTTAACTTTTTCCTTCCTTTTTTTTTTACTTCTAATTTTATGGGCTCAAAATGGCTCAAAAGTTGTTTATGGGCCATTGTAGGCCCATTTCAGCAGTTTCTAGGCCAAAAATGGCCCAGAAATCGCTTTTAGGCCAAAGGCCTAGTAAGGGGCGGGGGGCGGACGGGGCTGACCCCCCATCCTCACCCCGTTGTCCAGAACGGGGTACCTTGCCTCCGCACGCCAAGGTGGGGAGATAATATACTCCCCCGCCTATGTTGGGGCAGGGGGCAGGGAGGGGGCTACCCCGTCCCATATGGGGCGGGTAGCACCCCTTGTATTAACTATTTACATATAATAACATAAACTATCACATGATTTATGATTTATTATTAATTGATAACATATATTATTTTATATTTTATATGGTCAATGATAATACATTAGACAAAAATTACATCATTAACTTATATAATTATTATATAAAAATAATATATTAAATTATTAAATATATATAGGGGTTTGGTCCAATTCGGTCTGGTCCGGTCCAAAATTTGTAGACACCGGGATCGAACCAAATTTCATCGGTCCACATTTTGGGACCAAGACTGACCGGTCCATAATTCAGTCCGGTCCGGTAGGTTTTGCCGGTCTGTATCGAATTACTTACAACCTTATCCATCATGAAGAAGAGAATGAAAAAGATTGGAAAAATAGATTGCTAAAGAACTTTCAGGATTATAAAAAGTGTGCAAATATGTACAGCATAAAGGTTCCAACTGCTCCATTATCGTTATCAAGAGAACGGATAAACAAGATTGTCCGTGTCAGTAATTAAAAGCTTGAATTCTTCCCATCATCTTTAGACACTCATGGTTATGGTACCAAGATTTACTGATGACTAGAGGAATGTGGCCCAAGGGTGGACCAGCCCTGGGTTTGAGTCTTGGCACCTTACTTGTGGATCATGCTGTGGCTATTGAATAATGGAAATGATAAAGCAAAAACTGTAAACCGAGTACAAAATGTCTATATATATATATAAATTGCTTACTTATTTCTGTTTTCCAACTCTATTCATTGCATTCATTTGCAACAAGGAACAACCACCAGCATTTTGATGCAACTTTCTTTCCTTTGTCTTTCATTCCCTCATATTCTTAATAGCTTATCCAACTACAATAAATTAACTCCTTATGAACTTCTATTTTATCAAATTCATCGACATGTTCCAATTATGAGGGTAGTATTTCTTATCAGGGCGTCAGATCCCAGATTTTATGGATTCCTTNGTTTGATGTGAGAGATAACTCTTGAAGAGAGAGAAGTGAGAGACGTTGAGGAGGCAGAGTGAGAGCTTAATGAGAGCGAACACTTGAGGAGAGAAAGAGGTTAGAGAGAGAGAAAGTTGTTTGATAAGAGAGAGGGTTTGATAAGAGAGAGCTTGAGGAGAGAGAAATGATGAGAGAGAGAGGTCGAAGAGAGAGAAAGCTTGATGAGAGAGAGGTGATGAGAGAAAGAGCTTGAGGAGTGAGAGAGGTCGAAGAGAGAGAAAGCTTGATGAGTGAGAGAGAAATGATGAGAGAGAGAGCTTGATGAGAGAAAAATGATGAGAGAGAGCTTGAGGAGTGAGAGAGGTCGAAGAGAGAGAAAGCTTGATGAGTGAGAGAGAAATGATGAGAGAGAGAGCTTGATGGGAGAAAAATGATGAGAGAGAGCTTGAGGAGTGAGAGAGGTCGAAGAGAGAGAAAACTTGATGAGAGAGGTGATGAGAGAGAGAGAGGTGATGAGAGAGAGAGACGTAGATGAGAGAGAACTGATGAGAGAGAAGCATCTGACATTTAAAAGAAAAAAAGTGTGTTGTGTGCATCTAAAAAGTGTGGTGTTGCTTAAAATATTCAATTAAACTATTTAAACCTAGGGTGATGCTACATCCCCCGCTGAGAGTTCCGCTGGAGTGTAGCACACATCAAGATGTGTTTTTAAATTTTTTTTTATATAATTTTTTTAATATTTTTAAATATTTAAAACATTATTAAAAAAACACTTGTTTAATTAAAATATATAAAAAATATATATATTAAAAAATACTTTATTAATCACTAAATAAAATAAAAAATATATTTTTATAATTTTTTATTTTACTTCATGATTAAGAAAGTACTTTTTAATAATATTGTAAATTGTTTTATTTTTTTTAAATATTTAAAATTATTAAAAAAAATTATATAAAAAAAATTTTAAAAATAAATAAAAATATATGTATTAGACCCAAGCGGGACTCGGAGCTGGACACGGAGCGGGAAATCTATCATTTCCCAACCTAAAATATTTGGCCCCTCCAGAGTTATAATCCTGGCTTCGTCCCTGATGTTGAAGGAATGGCTTGTTGTGTAGGAAGCATTTGCTACCAAACTTAAAATTTGGATCCATGTCGAAAGCAGATTTCTGGAAATATCTATCCTGTAGGGTTCATTTAAGATGCTCTGACCGTAACCTAAACTGGTAGTTTCTCGGTTAACCTATTGCTCTGGAGCAACTCGGTGGCTTTCTGCCCGACATAGATTGTACTAATTACGGGAAAGATCAGGAAGGCAATCTAGATGAGTCAGCCTATAATGCAGAGATCCAACCCTGCCCTTAACCCAAGACCAAAGTTAAGATTGGGTTTTGATACACAGTTCAGATGAGATAAGATGTTTTGAATAGTAATTAAATAAAATATTATTAAAATATATTTTTTAGTATTATTTTTATTTTGAGATTTGAAAATGTTGAATTGTTTATTATATTTTTATATGAGAACTTAAAAAAATTATAATGATTAAAATAATATGAGATGAAATGAGATATGAGTTTTGTGTAAGCAAACGGAGCCTAAGTTTCACTAGTCTCGTTTGTTTTCAGAGATGATATGAGATGAGTTGATATTAAAATTAAAAAGTTTAATAAAATATTGTTAGAATATTTTTTTTATATTATATTTGTTTTGAAATTTAAAAAAGTTAAATTGTTTATTTTATTTTATATTAGAATTTGATAAAATTGTAATAATGAAATAGGAAATTTTCAAAATTTTTAAAATTTTGAATTTTAATCTTAAAAACAAACGAGGGCTAAGCTTGGAGTCGAAAGCGTTGTAGCCAGTATATCGTGTAAAATAAAATAAAATAAAAATGCCTCCTATGACCTTGAACCCAGCTAGTTCTATAACCGTCATTTATCTCACGGCACGAAATACAAAACCAATGAACCAACAACCATAAGTAAAAATTTTGGCACACAAGGTATCAATGGGAAATTTTGAGTGATTACCGGAGCCATCCATCGACAAGTATCGCAGTCTATGCATGTGTGGTCTGCAAAAGCATTCAAAACTCGTATAATTTACCAAACAGATAATAATCAGCAATAATAGCTTACAAAAAAAAACGTTAATATACATGCAAACAGAGCATGCACTATTCCTCAAACAGGATTGTTCCCTTTCTTACCAACAAAAAACTCTCCGTCTACGTTCTGAGGCCGTCGCTGTTTAAGAGAAACAGTGGATGATGATGCTTGTGCTTGAGAACTTCGAATTGCTTTCAGAAACGGAATTCTCTTCGCCGATGAATTCGTATTGAACGTGAACCCCATACGAACTCTGACCGATGATAACGAAAGCATGGAAGAAGAACGAGGAGGGATCTCTGTGCTTCTCGGTCTCACGGCCATTGCCATTTCAAGGCTCATTTTCCTTCCCCTATTCCGGACTCATTTTCTGTCGAATAGCAAGTACGCAGAAATATGGAAAAGGACAGCTGTGGCAGTGAGTGTTTGGGCGGGTGAGTCTTTGACTTGTAAACCGTGGAAGCCAAGTCTCTGACAATTTGCGTTTCTAATATTTCTATTCCTATCTCGGACTTCCTGTACATTTTCGGTCAGTCAGAACTTTATTCATCATTTTTTATTTTTAATTTTCTCATCACCTCATAATATAATATTAAAAATAATTTTATAAATAAAATATAATAAATAGTCTTTAATCATCTAATACTACATCATAAAATAATAAAATAATAAGATAATTATAAAAATTAGAATAATTAAAAATATTAAGCTTTGTTTGGTTACGTAGTTTAGATGAAATGATATGAGATATTTTGTTTAAAATTAAATAAAATATTATTATCATATTATTTTTTAATATTATTTTTACTTTAAAATTTAAAAAATTTGAATTGTTTATTATATTATGTAAAAATTTAAAAAATTGTAATGTTTATATAATATAAAATAAGATTAAATAATTTAATTTTGCGTAACTAAATAAGTCGTTAATCTTCCTATCAAATACCAAGTACACAAAGATCAGAAAAGGACATTCGATTTGAGCAATTTGGGGTGGGTGATTATTTTACGAAAAAATCTATTCATTCTCTATTTTCTCATCATTTCATAATGTAGCATTAGATGATAAGTTTACAAGTGAAATATAATAAATAATCTCCAATCTCATCTAATGTCATATTATGGAATGATGAGAGGATGATGAGAATTGAGATAATGAATAATATTACTCTTCTTTCAATTATCAACTGATCCTATACAAAAAGGAATGCCACATGTATTGTCTCTGTGTGTGTACTATAAGTTAGAGGTGGCAATATGTGATACAATCCGTTAACCTAACACGAACACGATATGATAATAGTGGGTTTGGGTTTTATCTTAATAAGTTCGAGTCAAACTGGATTGACATACTAAAACACAATTACTTAACGGATTGATAATGAATCAACTCGTTTTAACCCGTTAAGAACTTAAAGTTATAATGATATTCTTATACCTAAAAGTAAAATTAGTGAAATTTTAATTTCAACATTTTTATTATTTGATTGTAATTTTGGACTTGTAGTTAGTTTTATATTTTTTTTTATGGATATTGTGATTTTAATATTCATATAAAATTATGCTAAAACTAATTAGGTCAAACAACTTAATTTCGGGTCTGTTCAACCCATTTACATGAATGGGTTAAAATAGGTCGGGTCGTATCATGTTAATATATTTCATAATATTCACTAATGGGTCGTGTCGTGTCAACCCGTTATATTAATTTATCGTGTTGGGATTTGAAATTTTGACACAATAAGCTTAATGAGTGATATTCAGGTTGACCCATATAATATAATATATATTTCTTGAGACGACACAAGCATGACCCATTAACTTGGTCAAGAGAGGGTGAGAAATTAATTTATTTTTAAATATCATTTAAATATGAAATATTTTTATTTAATTATTACAAATATTTTAAATTTTCAAACAAAATATAAAAAATATTTCAACTTTTTTAAATCTCAAGACTCTTCTATTAAAATTTTTTTGGAGGGGTACTAGGCCCCGGGCCCATGTGGATTCATTCATGTTCACATATCATTTCAATGATTTTATTACAAGTTATTAAATTATAAATAATTTTGCTACATATAATTATTTTTGTGTACTCTTTGAACACTTCACTGATGTCATTGACCAAAAAAATTATTTTCTATTAAAAAAATGATGCAATCAATCACATTAGTGAAATGCGTAAGGAATACACAAAAGTGACTGCATATAGAGTTTTTGAATTCTAAAATATTCCAAGTGTCCAAACGAGGCTTAAGTTTCAAATGATCAATTCAACAAAGTCTCGCTTTCTTAAATTCGAATTCAGATTCGATTCGATTATAAAATCGGTTGTTCGTGAATAAAACTCATTCCATTCGATTCGATTCAACTCATTTGCTCGCTTATATGTTAATGCACATATATTAATACATCAAAATACATTATATTATATATGTATTTAGATCAATGCTACACAAATCTAGCTTTATTAAATTCGAATTCGAATTTAACTTTATTAATTTGAATTCGATTGGATTCGAGTATTAAACCAGTTATTTGTGAACAAGACTCACCCGACACAATTAAAAATTTGTGAACATACTCATAAAACTTGGCGTAGCTTGTTTGCTTGCTTATATATAATGAGAAATGTTAGATACAGCCGTGGAATACGCAAGCATCGTGCAATCCTTTTAAAAAAGAGTTGGGTCCATAATTAAAAAATTAATTTTTTTATGTGGGTCCCGTATTTAATCATTTTTTCAAAAGAATGTGCGGCGATTGTGCACTCCACGACAACAAATATCAATTCTCATATATAATTGATACACCATATACATTAAGAAAAGTGATGGGTATATGGCCAAATCTCATCGTCCAGAAAAACAGAGGCCAAGTGTTCATGTGAACAGTGTACATTAGATAGCCCAAATGAGAAAGAGTTCTTCTACAGACATAGACGTTTAGTCCCAATATATTCTCCCAACTGACGTGACATGCCACATATGTTTTTTCCCAATGACTAACCCGAAACCCATATCGACGCATGCATGAACAATATCCTCCCTCTCCCTCCATCCAGCACCGTCCTCCAGTCCACGCGGCAGCAGAGCTTCATTTCCAGTTCCGTCTTCCGACTCCCCTACATCTAGCCTCGCTTTCCCCATGAATCCGAGCTGTAGATTTCCACCTCCCCTACTATAACTCCCCTCTTCTCTGCAACTTGTTTTTATACAAGGGATATTTCAATGCTTGATGTTCTTTGTTTATCTAAGGTCTCTTTTCCCATCTTTCTGACTCTCCTAGTTCTTTTTCCTCTTTTCGTTCCACACCTTTAAAAGTTTACGGGATCAGCAACTCTGTTTTGTGTTCATCCAGAGAACGGGATAGTAGGGCCATATTTTTTTGTTTTCTTCTATTATGTTTTTGGGTTGAAAGTTCAGGAAAATAGGTATCCATTGAAGGGCCAGATTTTTGTCAGTGGAATACTAAAGGGAAGGAGTCGGATTAGGTTGGGAAATAAGGACCACTAAGATCTGTCATTTGGATTGTTCTGTTCCTTAAATAGGGACCATTCATCTCATACTCGACTTATACTGGTCTCCCCAACTCACTTTTGAAGCTCAGGAATCACAAGCTTTCTATCTGTGATTCTGATGAGTGTGAAACCTCACTTTATTCCTTTTATGACAACTATAAATTTTCTTTTACATTTAAAATTCTCAAGGGGAAGAAAGGGAGGAAAAGCAGCTAGATTATAAAATTATGTCCCTTTATTTCACAATGGAGAGAACTTTTGACTTCAATGTAGGTAGTGAGGTACCCCACGTTTTCTTTTCCTTTGTTCTTTGCATTATCAATGTGCAAAAAGTCCTTTGCTCCATGTATGTGGAATTTGTCATGAAATGTTAGCTATTTCCTCGAATTAGTGGACTATGTTTAATTTGAATGCATAGAAAATATATTTAATTTGGTGCATGAAAAAAAAATAGCAATTTTAGTTAAGCTGGTATGGTTTCATTACTACAAAAAATTTTAATGTTAACGTTGTATTATTATATTGGACATACTTCAAATTCTTATATTTGAGTTTTGCTTTGGGGTATTACTGTAGCACTAAGACTAATGCACCATTATTATCATGGACAAATTGGGAGTTGAATGTTGACAGATTTGCAGAAGTTGAAGTCAACATCAAATTTGCATTGAAATTTAAATCGGGAAAGTCTGGATAATATACTACTAGCTACAGTTACTTTGGGATTTAGTTATTATAAAATATGTACAATATCAGAGTCAGAGTCGGTACATCGCTACTTTTGACTTCGAATTTTTTGGTGAAAAAAACTCTTACTCCAACTTCGACTTATCAGAGTCAAAGGCGAGTCGGTGCGGAGTTGGAGTAAGAGTCAGATTTTTAAATTTTTACTCAGCCATATGTAAAAGGATTCTAAATAGGACGACAATGGGAATGTCAGATGGTTTACATTGGTATATGCGCGACAAGGCACATCAAAGAGTAAGGCTGCCAATGTTCTAAAGCCAAGACAAATAGAGAATATATGGTGTATGGCTAGGATTAATGCGACACTTAATAGTGAAGGTGGATATACCATGTCTAAAGTAAACTAGGGTCACACACGTTTGTAGTTCAAGAAATGCAAGACATTTCAGATGCTTTAAGTAGGTTGATGCTCGTGTGACTAAGAAGCTCAAAATAAATGACAAGGCAGGAATACGAATGTCCAAAAATTTCAAAGTTGCGGTTGTTAAGGCAGAGGATTACGAGAATGTATTATTCGTGGAGAATGATTGTCAAAACTATATTGATAAAGCACGACAACTTCACCTCGAGTTTGGAGGTGTTGAAGCTCTATGTAACTATTTTCAAGATATGTAAAAAACAAAATCCCAGATTTCTACTATCAAATAGGCATGAACCATGAGTTACGGTTAAAGAATGTGTTTTGAACAAAAGCCTGAAGTAGACCTACATATGAATCATTCGGGAATGTGATTAAATTTGACACAACATATCTAATTAATGCGTATAAAATACCTTTTGCACTGTTTGTGGGTGTGAACCACCATGGTCAGTCAATCTTATTCGGGTGCGGATTGATATCCAATGAGGATGCACATACCTTTGAGTGGTTGTTTGAGTCATGGTTGAAGTGTATAAATAATCAACCGCCAAATATAATCATCACAGACCAAGACAAGGCAATACAAATTGCAATTTCAAGGGTATTTCCAATATCTAGGCATTGCTTCTACTTGTGGCATATAATGAAAAAGCTTCATGAGAAATTTGGATCACATTCTCGATACGAGGAGATCAAGAATACTCTATAGAGGTGAGTGTATGACTCTTTAAGTGAGCATGAATTCGAAGAACATTCGTGAGATTTTCTCAATACCTATGATCTGCATTAAAATGCATGGTTGAAATCACTACATAGTGACAAGCGTTTTTGGGTGCCGGCCTACATTAGAGATACATTTTGGATATGAATGTCAACTATACAACGGAGTGAAAAACATAAATGCATTTTTCAATGACTATGTTAACTTTAGGACAACTTTGAAATAATTTGTTGATTAGTACAATTCAACCCTTAGGAGGAAGGTAGAGAATGAAGCAATTGTTGACTTTAATTTATTTAACACTGAGATTCCTTGTATCAGTCGATATCCTCTTGAGAAGCAATTTCAAACTACATACACAATTTTTAAATTTAAAGAAGTACAAGAGGAATTGTGAGACTTTCTATATTTGACTACCCATTATTGGGATTTGAGGGTGGTAGATATACATTCGTAGTTGCCGACGAGGTTCAAGGGCATGATAACTTATTAAAACATGCAAACTACACTATCAAAGCTGATGAAGATCCCTTTGATGTTAAATACAATTGCAAGTTGTTTGAGTTTAGGGGCATATTATGCAGAAACGCTCTTCGTATCTTGACTCAGCTAGGTAAGCATACAGTACCATCAAAATACATCTTAGATTGGTGGAGGGAGGATGTAAAGCGAAAATACACATTCATCAAAAGTAGTTATGACACAAGTACGACTACGATGATTGAAGCTACGATAGGATCCAAAATCACTTTTATAAACTGTGTTCTAATGCTTCAAAGGCTAAGAGCAGCTATGTGAAATTGATTAGCTAGCTAGAGCAGTTGAAGGAAGAGTAACCTAGGATCGCTGATCATGATTCTAGCAACACGGTTGATCCAGTTACTACCATGGAGGGTAGGACAGGTAAAGTTCTTAGTCCGTTGATAGTTCAGAGTAAGGGAAGATCATCGCCTATGAGAAAAGTGCACCTCGTTGAGAAGAGTCTTAAGAAACCGAGCATAAGAAGGAGATTTCACCATGACAAAGTTGAGGTTCGTTTTTAATAATGTTGTATACTACATTTGACTAACAAAATCTTTTATTTCTTATAACAATAAATTATTATATTTCTTCCAATGCACAGCGGAGTAGTCACTTACCAAATGAATGCAATGTGAGCGGCACATTGAATGAGACTCCTCAAACTTAGGTACTTTTTTGTTGTTACATTTTGTATGTTCATAAACACATATTAGCAAAACTAATATTGATCATTGCTCGGGTTAAATGATTATAGGATCAACAACGTCAAATTTGGATACATGCGCCGACTTTTTTTCAACTCCTTTGATTGCTAAGGCTAGTGTAACACCCGGATTTTAGTATATTTTTATTAAATGATTATTTTTATTTAATTTAAAAAAATTGGTTCTCTTGTTTTAAAATTTTGGAAGTTTTAGAATATTATTTTAGAATATTTTAAATTGTGAAAATTATTTTTTAATATGTTTTCTTATTTTTAATTGCTATTTTGTATTTAAAGTGCTCTTTAATTTAAATTAGTTTGTTTATAGGTTTTAAAATTAATATTGTTTTATTTAAGTCTTTCACTGCGTTTGAATTATTTTATTTAGCTTGTAATTTTAAAATATTTTTTGTTGGATCATTTTTGGAACCCTAGTTATGAGGATTGGACCTCATTTCTTTTCCCCCATCTTTTCTTTTCCTCTTCTTTTTCTTTTTCTTTCTTTTTTTTTCCTTCCGGTTTCTTCCTCACCGCTCGACCCTCTCTCTCTCTCGTTTCTCTTTCTCTCTCCCTGTACATTCGGCCCTCTCCTCCCAACCTCCACCGTGTAGCTCACCGCCCGGCCCAAAAGCTCTCTCAGTTGCCGGCAACTCCACACCTTTGATCTCAGCCCCTCCCTCGCCGGTAATAGCCCGCACATACTACCTAAGCCGCACGAAATTTTGAGCTCTAGTGCCGCCGTCCGGCCACCATTTGTTCACCACTTCTTCCTCTACTTTTCAGCAACCCAATGGACTCAATCCCGGCCTCAATCCTTCACCGGTGAAGCCGTATTAACCACATCTTCGTTTTACACTTTTCAACCTTAAAACCGCCCCTTACGCCACCACCTACGACCAAAGGCCACCACCATTAGCTTCACCGACCTTTCTAGGCCCTACCCTATCAATTTCAAGTCTTAGTTTGACCCCGTTCAAAAGTGGATTTTTGAGACCCAGGGCTACAGTGTATTTTACATTGTGGAGTTGCTGTTTTGGCGCTTCCAGCTCTTCCGTGATCCTCTGAAAATTATATTATAGCGTTGTAAGTATTTTCCAAATAAGTTTTGAGATTTAAATGTATTTTTACACTAACACTCATTTACTGTATATTGGTTGATTGTGTGATTGGATTGTACTGTGTTTGGTTAGTTGTTGGATATTGATGTTGGTCTGGTACATTGCATGTGCACGCATGTTCATGTTTGTAAATAAAAACTGAGTTTTCATGTAATTACATTCATGTTCATGTGTTTATTGAAAACTGAATTTTCATGTGATTTAAAGGAAAAAAGACAGTAGGAATGGTGGTAAGCAGGGATGATGGTATAGTCCCGCCTGCGATTCCCGCCTACGATGCACGTGATAGGGATGGTGGTAAGCAGGGATGGTGGTATTGTCCCACCTATGATTCCCGCCTGCAGTGTACGCAATGAGGATGGTGGTAAGTAGGGATGGTGGTAGAGTCCCGCTTGTGATTCCCGCCTACAGTGCTCTAATGGGTACCCTTTGTGTGGAAAGGAACTGTAAGGATGGTGGTAAGCAGGGATGGTGGTATAATCCCGCCTGTGATTCCCTCCTATGATGCAGTCAGTAAGGATGGTGGTAAGCAGGGTCTGTGGTAGAGTCCCGCCTGTGATTCCCGCATACAGTGTCCTATAAATATTTTTATACGAATAATTTTCTGAGAAAAGATTGGATTATTGTTTTTGGGCCAAAATGTGATTTTGGCGTGTGTTGGAAAATATTCACTTTCGAGAAAAATAATATTTTGAGGTTAAGGCATATTTCATCATATGCATGCATGGTTGGTTGCATTAATGCGTTTTTATCTCGTTGGTTGTTTAGATTATAACTTACCTGCGGTACCATTTTCTGGTACCGTAGATTTTAATGTTGTTGATGCAAGTGCTGAGCCTGAGAATTTGGCTCCACTAAAGGAGTGATCTGGGATCACTTGGTTTTGTATTTTCAGCTCTTGTATTATTTTATGGGACTGTGGTATTGCTTTTAAAACGTTTCCCTTTTTGTATATTCGTATAAAATAATTCTGGTACTTAGTTGACTTATTTATTTATCTGCTGCATTTTGTTGTGCACTTTTGAATGTTGTACACACTTGAACACTTGTCGTTGGGATGCATGACCCGTGTTATCATCATCCTGACGTCACGATTTTCAAGTTGTTTTGTACATGGGAGTCGGGGCGTCACAGCTAGTTTTGGTGATGGAGAAACTGCTCTTCCTTCACAGATAATTCACACTACATTATGGTATATTTTTAGTGCGTTAGTTCTTTTAACATATTTTTCTTATGCCACTCACAGGACATGCATGATCAAGTATACACTACATATTATTTTGGTATTGGATGGACTGCTCTTTCCTCATTTTTTTTAAGAGCCGAGGTCACATGTCCAATAGTGACACATTCCCACTTTTATTAAAAAAAAAAAGAAAATCCTCACTTATGGCGGAGGAATACCCAAAAAACAAGGACCTTGAGATCTTAAGCCTCTAGAATAAAAAGCCCCAACATCCCCACAAACAATCCCTCATAACCAAAATCAAAGTCAACATCTAAGGAAATGAATGCCAAGTTTATCCATACAAATAATACCCCGAATAGGGCTATGTATGAAGGTATCATCACCAAAATCTGAATTGACCCCTCGCGTCCCTTGTTTAGCTAGAAAGTTTGCTACCATGTTTGCTTCTCTAAAGATGTGTCGAAATCAAATATTGAGCTCCCCAACAATAGTTGTAATTTCCTCCCAAAAGTCTTAAAGAAACCAATACTTACTCACTCCTGAAGCCAACCACCCAACTATGACCGTTGAGTCTGACTCTACCAAAACATCTCTCAACCCCAGTTGCTTGCAAGCCGAAGCCCATCAAGAATAGCTCTACACTCTGCAATGGTATCAGGAGCATGACCATAAGAATGAGCAAAACCCTCTACTACTCCACCTTAAATACCCAGATTCCTGCAAGAACCTCAATCAACATTCAACTTAACCCGTCCTCTCTCTAGTGGTCCCCATGCAATTAATTTAACTTTCCTTGTAACCACCAGAATAGTTGGATAGCCTAAATCCTCCAAAATCACCCGGACAAGGGAGACATGGTACCGAAATTTTTTTTATCTTGCTAGACATTTCACTAATTAAAATTTTAATAGATTGAATAATAGCATCCGAATTAAAATTCATACCCTCCATTCTAGCCGCACATTGAGTTCTCCATAAAACTCAGGAAATAGCAATCGGGAGAGCCCCCCGAAGCCAGCCAACTTGCGTAGACATGGAAGCTTGCCACCACCAGAAACTCATCATTCTCCCAGTTATGAATCTGTGGACTCTCATTCGACATGTAGTCGCAAAAAATTGTCATATTTTTTGAGCTCTTACTCCCCCACATAAAATGTGATTTAGTGTCTCCAATTGTTACTGTTCACAATACTCACACTTAGAAACAATCGGTATGCCTAACTGCTGAATAAGGCCATCCATCGGTATAGCCTTCTTCTTAGCCCACCAAACAAAGAAAGACATCTTCTTCGGAATCTAATTTTTCCACAACCATTTTTTCCATGGGCATATATCACCATGTTGTCTCACCAGATGCCAAGCAGACTTGGTACTAAAATCACCATTGACTGTGGGCTACCATACACATACATCCATTCCCGGTTTTAACTTTATAGCCGCATCATATATTTGAAGAGAAACTCTCCTAGAATGAGCTCCCTCAAGATGTGATCAACTGGCCCTGCTTCCGTAATAACGTCCGCCACCTGTAAGTCCAAACACCCAACAACAGGTAAATGAGCAATTAAGGGACCCTCTCGTCACTAGTTGTCTTGCCAGAAATTAACATGGCCTGCCTGAATAATCCATTGTGAATTCTGTAAAACCTAAGGTATGAGATCCAAGATCCCTTTCCAAAATCAAGACCCAGTCCTACATTGCCTTACAGAAAAAATATGAGAATTGCCAATATATTTGGAAGTAAAAATATCGACCACATCGACTTATCATTAATAATCTTCCACGCAAATTTCATGAGTAAAGAAGCTTGCACCTCATGCAAATCCCGAATAACCACCCACCCTCTTCCACTGGCATACAAATTTTGCTCCAAGATATCCACTTCCTTTTTTTATTCTCCACCGACGAACACCATAAAAAACTCGAGAACATTCTCTTTATTTCCGATATCACTTCCTTTTGGTAAATTCAAGACAGAGAGCTTATGTATAGGCATACTATCAAAACATGCTTGATTAGAACAATTTTACCTTTAAAAGAGAGAAACTTGCTCTTCCAACCCGCCATTGTTTTTTGGATTTTCATCAAGAGCGAGTCAAACACTTGGATAGTCATGTGACCCACAATCAAATGTACGCCCAAATACTTGCAAGGCAAACTACCTTCCTCAAAACCCGAAATCACCTTCAATTCATTTTTACTGTCAACCAATATAGAGGAAGAGAAAAACATTGAAGATTTACTCGGATTAATCAATTGACCAGACATCAATTCATACCTGTGCAATACTTCCATAAGAGCCCGAATAGATGACTTACCCCCATTAGCAAAAATCAGAATATCATCTGCATAAAACAAATGGGAAATCAAGGTACCTCCACCCAGGTGGAACGGCTTGATCTGACCCAAACCAAACTCTTTATGAAGCATACGAGAGAGAATCTCCTCTGATAAAATAAATAAATAAGGAGAGAGAGGGTCAAATTGACGAAGCCCACGCGAGGGCTTGAAAAAACCTTTGGCATACCCATTCAATAAAACCGAGTAAAAAGGGGAGGAAACATCATTAAAAACAAGAGACCACCACTTCTCTGAAAATCCCAACCTACATATGATCTCCAAAAGAAAATTCCAGTTGACTCGATCATAAGCTTTAGCCATATCAATTTTCATCAAAACATTATCTCCTCTCGCCTTCCTATTGATGCCTTAAACCAGTTCCTGAGCCAACGAGATATTCTCAAAAATGCTTTTACCTGGAATAAATGCCGCCTACTCAGGAGAAATAATTTTATCTAGGATCGGCGCCAAACAAAAAACCATAATCTTTGACATAATTTTATAAACAACAGAACAAAGGCTGATCAGTCGAAACTGACCAAAACCCAAAGGATCATCGGACCTTCAGAATCAGAACCAAATTCATAGCCCCCAAAAAAGTTGAGAGCGATTGTCCTGCAAAAAATTCTTCAGCCATTTTCAACAAATTATCTTTTAAAATATCCCAAGCAAGCATGAAAAAACTAGTCGAAAAACCTTCTGAACCTAGGCTACTATCCATCGGGATAGACCAAAGAGCTTGCTTGAGTTCTTGAGAAGTCGAATTAGCACACAATGCCTTGTTATCATCCCTGGAAACCACTGGCTATAACAGCTCCAATTCCTCCATGTGCCTCTCAACCGGCATCCCTGTGAGCAAAGTTTGGAAGAACGCAATAGCCCCCTCATGAACCTCTTCCTCCAATGCCAAAGTACTGCCATCTTCCATAAGCATTTTTTTCTATTTTTTAACTCCTCTTTCTAAGTCGTAAGGTAGCATGGAAGAACCTAGAGTTCTCATCCCCTTTAGGAAGCCATTTGACTTGGGACTTCTGACAGGCCAAGACCTATGCTCTGTGTACCCATTGCAGGTGCTCTTGTTTACACTTTAACAAATCAATTTTGGTTTGAGCTGAATAGGAACGGGACAAATTGACTTCCAACCCAGTGATGCGATCTTCCAACTTTTTAAGCTCAATCTCCACTCAGCCAAAAACCTTTCGGTTCCGTGTTCGTAAGACATGATTCAGCTTCTTCAATGTTTTGCTAATTCTCACCATGGCACAGTCTATAACTTGCTCATCCCAAACCTTCTGCACTAAAGGAAGAAATTCCTAATGAGATCCCCCATATACAGAGGAACTTGAATGGACGAATAGCAGTAACTCTGTCTCTACTGAACTGAACCAACATTGGCGCATGATCCGAAGAAGTCCTCTGCAAATACAAAATCGTAGCATCACCAAAGAATTCCGTAAAATGCACATTCACAAGGATACGGTCTAACCAAGCCCAAATTCTTCTACCCCCTACCCTCTCATTACACCATGACAAATGATTACCTTCATACGGAAGGCCCACCAGTGCACATGCATGAATACAGTCATTAAAATCCCTCTTCGCCCAAGGAGCCTACAAAAGCCCACCCATATTTTCACTATCATCTCGAATAACATTAAAATCTCCCCAAATAAACCATGGCAACCCACAAGCATTTTGAGCCTTTAAAAACTCCCATAATTCCACTCTTTTATTCCAAAATCAACTTGCATAAACGAAGGTTGCAAACACCCAACAATTACCAGAACAAACCATCCACTAATTGCTTGATCTGAGATTGAAACCAAATCGAACTCAACATCCGTATTCCAGAATAATCAAAAATTTCCGCCTACCTCTGCATTATTAAAAAAAAAGGGCATCTTCATCCAACGTGCCCATCTACAACACTTATTAGAATTTAAAAAAAGGTTCTAAAATGGCCACCACGGAAGGGTGACTTTTATTCAAAATCCGCCGAAGTCTATTTTTTGACGAACGAATCCCCATAATATTCCAGGTAAGAATATACATAAAAAAAAAAAAAAACTAGAGAAGTTTTTTGGAGCGAGTGCGACACTCCAACACCACAATCAATTTTTATTTTCTTACCCCTTTTACTTTTTTTCAGAGGAATATGCATATCTAAATCTGAATCAAAAGGTTTTGCTGCTAACTCATTCAATTCCTCTTCGAACTAGCCGACGGACCCCGCCTTGGACATAAAATCCATATGATGCAAATCTTCCATAGCAAACGGATCACTATCTCCCAACCCATCTAATTCAAACTCCAAGGCTTCATCTACTAGCCCCAAAGTACTTCTTGGTGCAGAACTTCCCAAAAATTCTTGGTCATCATCCTTATCCTCCGCCACTGTAATTTCGAACCAATTATCCTGTTGCTTAGACGACGTCCCCACCAGCAGGTCAGATGCTTTCAGTTCCTCCTCAGGCAGAGGCGCACTATCCATACGCAACTCCTCAGATGCCAAGTCCTCTGAAAAAACAACACAGGCCTCGTCCAGACACTTATCAAACACTTCACCCGTCGGTGAGACGAACTAGATGCCCTTGGCTGCCCCTGCGTTCTCTGCCCTTTTTATACGGATAGCCTTTAGAATGACATCCCTTCTCGATCTCGACGATTCCCCCACCATCGTCTCCGTAATTGGCAAGGATTGTTCACCACCATGGTTTCCTACTACCTTTGTTTACCAAAATGACTTGGGCAAATTCTGGGAGGCATCGACTTCGACACAGATACGAGCAGCCTCCGGATGAGTCACACATGTCGTCGCATTATCCCTCTTTAGGTATCAGCCAATACCATTTCCCATACTACGTAACATCAATTCGTGAAAATAATTTGGACGTAAACGTGGCAGCATAATCCATATCGGCACCCACGATGAATACTCTTCTTCCACAAAATCCGGTGTCTAATGAAAAACCCGAAAAAGAACTCCATGAATTTCAGAATTACTGCGCGCCATCACACTAATAAAATCCTCCTCCGCCACCATTCTAACTAGTACATTCCGTGGATTACGTAATTGCCCAATCACCGGAGTCAATCTCAACCCCCAGCAATTTTTTATAAAAGCCTGAATATGATCAAGGGAAGGACGTTGACGAAGGAATTTCAGAACCACTGAGAACCGGAATCGCTCTGCCGACTGTTGAATCTCCACCTTCGAAAACAAGAAAAGCATATTACCATTCTGGAACCAAGGCTCCCTTGGAGGAAGAAACACCTTTGGCAAAATCTGTGGCCTTGCAGCCACCACATCAGCAAACCCCCTTACACCGCACACGTACGTCCAATCTGTGCCAACAGCCCCATTGGCCGCCCCTGATCCATGTCCAACCCAGCCTCCGCCCCTGCCACCAGGGGCAGTGATCTGATGGCTAGTGCCATGCAGGTATCCTAGACAGCGCCCACAACGTAGAGAGAAAAAACCCCTAGCCATGTCACCGTTCAGACTACCAAATATGACTGCTCCTTCCTCACAAGTAATTCAAAATACATTATGGTATAACATATTTTTAGTGCGTTGTCACTTTTAACATTTTTTTTATGCCCCTACAATACACACCCGATCAAGTATACACTACAGAGGCTCTTCATATTGGACCGACTGCTCCTCCAATGCAGGTAGTGTCGATGTGAAATATGGGCAACAATATGCTAGTTTTTTTAGATGATAGTAGTGACTTTTTGT
Source organism: Pterocarya stenoptera (assembly GCA_003123785.1). Taxonomy (NCBI): domain Eukaryota; kingdom Viridiplantae; phylum Streptophyta; class Magnoliopsida; order Fagales; family Juglandaceae; genus Pterocarya; species Pterocarya stenoptera. Next base: position 186,134 of record QEOT01001058.1, on the reverse strand, counting down.
TCATTTAGACACAAAGGGGAGGGTTGCATCTCTCGAACCAGGATGATGATCTGGGACATTATTTCTAAATGATTCAATTTTGGTGGAGATGATTAATTTTTTGTGGAGATGAATACTAGGAGTGTAGAAAAAAGGAAACTTGGTTGGACAAGACCGAAACTGGTTTGGTCCGGTACAGTACCAGTTCTTAAGAACCAACCAAGTCCTAAACCAGTGCAATACCAGTTTTCATATTTTTAAAACCGGTTTAACTGGACTGGCATATATATATATATTTATAATTTTTTATATTATATTATATATATTATATGCTAAATTGCTAATTAATATAACATGTGATATAATATAAAATTAATCTTATACTTTTTTAAATATATGATATAACATATAAATTTTAATCTTATAATATAAAATTAATATAATATAAAATTTTAATCTTAAATATAAACTTTAATATTAGTTTATTAATATAAACTTACTTTTGATATATATATATATAAATGATAAATACATTTCTAGCATAATAAATTATAATATATATCATTTTTGTAAATATATTTTTACATATTTGATCATATATACTTATATAAAGAGTTTAGAACTTATATAGACTATAGTTAAATTTAATATTATACTAATATGTGTTAATTATTGTAAAATAAAGTACTTATACTATAATATAAATAGACTAATAATTTAGTAGATGTAAACATTATATTATTACTAAAATAAATAATCTGTAAAACCAGAAAACCTGGACAGGACAAAAACTAGAAAAATTGGAAGTTTCAGTTTCAATAGTTAATCGGTTCGGTATCGGTTCTTAAATTTTCAAAACTGGTGTATATCGGTTTGGTTTTAAAAAATATATAAAACCAGACCAAACTGAACCGGTTACAACCCTAATGAATACGTTTTGATGGAAATGACTATTTTTTGGTGAGTATTATTGGTGGAGATGGCTATTTATGGGTGAAGTATAATTGGTGGAGATGACTATTTCATTGGTAGATATGACTATTTTTTGGTGAAGTATCATTTGTGGAGATGACATGTTTTTTGGTGGAGATGACTATTTTTAGTGTATCTTGTCTCCATAAACATGTGGCTATTGTAAATTCCAGATGTTATTCTTTAGTATTTCAATGCTTAAATTGATCAAGTTTGATCTCTTTTTTTGTAATGATATCTTTATGTGTAATATTTGCACATAAGACGAGTATGATAATTAGCATATTTTGTTTCAGTTTGTGTACCGAGAGGATGAATTTTAATACAGTATGATGTATTTCTTGTCCCCATTAAATAAGGTATTTGAGACATAGCACTCTCATGCTTACACCTTCTACCAATTTAAATGTATAAAATCCATCATCTTGATTTTTTAAAAATGGATGCATCTTCCATGCATGGCTCTATCTTTTAAAGGAACCACTAATTTATACGTTATTTTCAAAATATGATCCTCTCTTAGGAGGTTACACCTTCTATGAAGCATGTCCACCATTCAAAGTGCAGATCCTCGCTATATTGGCATGAAGTTGGGGAGGGCAAGGTAATTAGGTCGGAGGTCTTGTAGGGTATAAAGGACCAAACCTTATTAATCAGAGAAAGAATGAGGGTGGCTCAAAGTCGACATAAGAGTTATGCCAACAATAAAAAGAGAAATCTAAATTTTGACTTTGGTGACTGAGGGGAATGACTCGATTTGGCAAGAAGGAGAAATTGAGACCGAGATATATGGGACCCATATGAGATATTAGAGAAAGTGGGAGCAGTTGGGTATCGTCTAAATCTACTTATTGAGCTCCATGAAATTCACAATGTGTTCTACATGTCTTCCTTAAAGAAGAATTTAGGGGACCAGACCCTAGCAATTGTCAACCTAGATAGTATATCATTGCAAACAAACCTGATCTATGAGGAAAGACCAGTACAAATTATTGATTGGAAGGAGAAGGAGTTAAGGAACTGCAAGATTTCATTGGTAAAAGTACTGTGGAAAAATCATAATGCTCAGGAAGTTACTTAGGAAAAACAAAGTGACATGAAAGCGAATTACCCTCACTTGTTTGGGTTATGATGTAATTTTTGTGTTGGACTATGAAACCGTAGCTGAGATTGTGTTATTGTTTTGTATACCATTCGAGATTGCATGCATCACACAACTCTTTTGTACTTGATTTATGGATATCAAAGAAATGATTTTATCTCAATAGAAATGGCTTAGTTACATGGATTGTTAAGCTTGGATTTAGTTCTCTTGTTGTTGACCTTACTATTTGCATTATTATATGCCACGTCAACGAGTCACAGTGTGGGAATCCACACTTTTATAGTAGCAAGTCTACCAAATGCATGAAGAACAATGTAGGAGACTCTTGGTAGCGGCCTATTGGCAAGGCATAGAGAAGTGGGAACATCATAGGACCCCTGTCATGGATATTGATAACTGAGGGGTAGGCTATGAAAGGAGAGCCCTACCATATGAAGAGTGTTTCCCGCCACGCCACCCCACCATTGGAAGAATGGGACTCGTTTTCGAGCATGGAGATACGAGAAGTGGCAAGTCCAGTTGTGTTGTAGAGAGGTGCAATGCAATTTAGATGTCCGAGACTTCTAGGTCATCAATGCCATCTTCTCATCGATACCACTATCTCAAGAAGGGAATGTCTTCCAGCAATGATGACGAGGTTGCACAAGTGTGACGCCCCCAAATTTCGCTTGGATTTGATGGCTTGAAGCGCCAGGACATGCAACACAAGATTGCATTCCCTCATTCATGACAGATAAAGATTCAATGCACCAATCATGCAACTAACAATATGCCAAATTCGCAGCGGATAATTTTTTTTTTGAGCAATACTATGTACCAAAAGTAATGTATCCCAAAAACATAAACATATTTCAAAAAATTTATATGATGACTGATATAAAAAAGGTTACAATACTTGTCCAACAGGTCTGTAACATAAATAGTACTGGAGACAATGCTCCATAAATATAATCTGGAAAATAAATCTATAGTACTAAATTGGTGAGCCACTCATATAACTTAACTATGATATCCAAATTGATATCAAGAAAATGGGGAGTAAACCCCATCAACTCCTCGTCGGTGCTCCACATTCTATCAACCTTGTCCAATCTCCCATGCGTGGCAGCGGTGGTTGTCTAGATCTTGACACATCGTCTACCATTCTAGGAGGAATGGTAGTTGGGACCACTACAGTGAAATTTGATTACAAATCTCAGTAAGTTAACAAAGAATTGAAATGAAATGAAATGAACTGAAACTAAACATGACCTTGAACTAAATGTGAACTGAAATTGAACATGAATTATACTGAACATGAACTTGAATTGAGTGTGAGTTGAAACTAAACATGAAACTAATACTAAACATAAACTTGAACTAAACGTGAACTGAGACTGAACATGAAACTGTACTATATATGAACTTGAATTGAACGTGAATTGAAACTAAACATGAAACTGTACTGCTGAGTATGAATTGGAAATGCCAACTTGTGTAATTGAAATTATGCATCTGATTAAGAAATTGGAGTACTGAAGGAGCTCCCACGCCTTTACCATGAGTATCCTTTTTTGTATTATGGCATATTCTACTGCTTCACTGCAATACCAGGCAGATCATATACTACTTGACCGTAGTACAAATTAATTGATAACATGAATTTGAACTAAACGTGAAATAACACGACATGAAATTGAACATGAAACCAAAACTTGAAATTGACTTGATTGACTTGAAGATATTATTTTCGAGACACACTCTATATTCGAGACATGACGTGGCATGAAGCTAAAGGACAAATAACCTGACCTAACGTAACATGACATGTACGTGAGATAAATGATATGAAATAACATGAAATAGATAGACATTTCATGACATAACGTAACGTGTAATAGATAATATTTCATGACATGATATAAAAAGTAATAGATGAATAGTTCATGATATGGCATAATATGTAACTTATAAACATTTCATGACATAGCAAAATGTGTAACAAATAAACATTGTGACAGAATAAAATGCATAATAAACAAATTTTGTGTCAGAATAAAATGTATAACAAATAAACATTTATGACAGAATAAAATACGTAACAAATAAATATGTAGTGACATGGCATAGCAGGGCATATGTAAGAGCGTAAGAACATGAAAACTTATTCTAAGTTAGAAGCCAACTTACAGTGATCGTAGCGTGATGGATAAAATATGCGAAATACGAGAAAATGTAAGTAGAGATTTCTAAATGTCAAAAACTCCTTACAAACAGTTTAGAAACATAAAAATACTATCTTAATTACCATTTTACCCCTAACGTAGGATTTTACATCCTAATTTCAAAACTTACCAAAATTTATATTTCTTGTGTAAATTTTATCATAAATTCAAATATATAATTAGAAAAATTTAAAACACATCACAACTATTTCAAACATGCCTAGGCCAAAACATACATAGCACAATTTTGTTGATTTTTATTGCAATTCTATCAAACCTAATTTCTCATGCTTTAACCGAAATATTGCAACAAACAAAATCATATCCTACGTTCAAATAACATACTAGAAAAGCTAACAAAACTCACAAATCTTTTCAATACAAAACTTCAAGTTTTTAAGCTTAAACACAACCTTTGATTCTCAAGATTTTATCTCATTTCAAAACAACTCCAAGAACTCCAAAAGTTCAATAACATACTTCCAATACATCCATAACACACTCCTAAGAGCTATCATGCTCTGAATCATCAAGTAAAAAACACAAAAATACAAAAATCCATCTTAAAACATTCAGTCTAACACTTTCACCAAAACTGATTCCTATATGGTTTGGTCTTGATCAAACCAGTTGATCTAAAATATTTCATGAAAATAATCATAAATCAAACAGCATATGGTTAAAAATTATGTCCTAAAATAGATCTAAGCATCAAACTCAAGATCACAAGGCCAAATTTGTATCAAAATATCAATCTTCCCAAAAGACTCAAATACATGACCTTTCTGAACTCCTTCGTATAAGATAATCATATATTTAAAACCAACACCATAAATCCTCAAACAAACATCCAACATGTAAATCAAAGACTTAGGAACATTACATGTAAATATTAAAGCCATTGGAGCATACTTTCACAACAAAAGATTCAAGATTAGTCAAAACAGAATCTGTTTTCAACCTTCCAATTTTCAACTTTTTGAATCTAAGTAAAACTTTCGTCAAAAGCTTATAACATGCAATGAATCTTCATCAATCTTATATATTATCATGTTAGATATACTCCATAAAAAAGTCAAACCAAGATATTGCCAATAACTTGGTCAAAATCATCAAAACATCACATTGTCCAGTTTATCGCCCTGAATGATCTCTTAATGTTTAGTCGCCATAAAATGACCACTAAAATCAGCATAAAATATACCAACATAAACTATACTCGAAAAAGAACAACTTTTGTGAATAAGACTTCATGAGAAAATACTTACAACTGCTTCAAGCAAGTTGAGCAAAGTAAGCCAAAAAATATGCCCGAGAGCTTCTCTGATTTTCTCTCCAAGAAAAGGGTTGGAAAGTGATCAAATGAAAGGGGAAATGTAACACTCTGCTCCCCAAGTTTAAGAATAAAATCAGTTTTAGAAATTTTCGGGAAGCCAGAGTATTACTACTGAACTTGATTTAAAATATTTTCTTCTATTATAAAGAAAGCACCAAGTACAAAGATTCACTATAATAAATAGAGTCGTTTTGAATTAAAATGCTGAAATTATAAATGAGAGTACGTGGAAATATTTATTAAAATTTCTCAAAATCTGTACCATAAAAATCATAATTTAAAATCTCTATACATGATCTAGGCTATTGTCACGCCTCCCTAGACAAAATCTCGTCCTGCAGTTCTACTTTCATAAATACTTTGACCTGGGGTGGTTAAAACATAGAAAAAATGAATTGAATACTCAATAAGCAACACATCATACAGTAAACATAATAAATATAAGGTTTCTTGAAAAATATGTATACTTATAAATACATACATAAATAACACGAACATAACTTATGATGGGAACCAAGGTGAGCCTAGTCTTAAAGATCCTTTGCAAGTTCTAGATAGGCTGATTATAAGATCAAGAGCCAAGAACATCAAGGAAGCAATGCAAAGATTGGTGCAATCCACTTGGAATGAAACTAGTAAGAGCCCAACACTCAAGATGAGACTGAAAAAAGGAGAACCAGTTATTGATCTACTCGATACAAGCTATGGAAGACTTGACTTAGAATATTGTTTGGGTCTATTGTTATTGAAAGCTTTCAATTTTTTTAAGTATTTATTTTATTAGTTTAGAATAAATGGGCTTGAGGATATTTGGCCCACATATATCTTATTTCTTATGAGTTAGGGTTTTTTAGAACACCTTGTATTTTGGCCAAGGGCTTATTTGGAAAGTTACTTTTTAGGAACTAGGGTTTCATTAAGTACTGTAGCGCGGCACTGTTCATGTAGCCGAATCACTGTAGCGATGCACTGTTCATGTGGCCGAATTACTATAGCACAACATTGTTCATGCAAGGGTATTTTTGGGAGATAGGGCTTTATTTTGGCTAGCGTTGCAATTAGGTTTTAGTTTAAATACTCTTTATAGCCTCATTTGAAAGGTTAGACAATATTAAATTTTAATTGTGAGTTGAGTTTTACTCCTCTTGTTGTTGATTGAACTTTTGAACTTATCAAAGGTAAATCACAACCTTTGTGGTGTTCCTCCTTGTAATCTAGGTTCTTGTGACGGGTTCTTCAACGGGTTTAGATTTTTATAATTTAGGTTTTTGAAATGAGTTCTCATTGGGTCTAGATTTTTCATCCTTTGACTTGATTTTAGCTTTCTTATGTGAGTTTTCAAATAGATTGTGGATTCAAGGAATTCCATTCCTGCAGGTTCATATCAACTTATATTTCACTTGTCATAGGTCGATATCCATTGTTGGCCCCTGTGAGTTAGGGTTAGCGAATGTCAGTAGATCTCGATTTCGGGAGTGGACGTGGGTTGTGGAATCCATACATAAGGAAGATAAACTGGGTGCACTACCAGCATGTATAACCTATCAATTAAATATGCCCATAACATACGGTACCTTCTTCATATCATAGCATAGGCCATTACGTAGCTTATCATGCATACTTCATTATAATCATACTTGCATATATGTCATATCATAGATTTCAAGTGAAATAGTATATTTCATAAAATATCATGATACATGTTTCTTCAAATAAAATCATGACTTTTCATAAATCTTTTAATGCATAATTTTTTACATAAAATCATGGTTTTTCACAATATATTTTATTGCAAAACTCACACAGAAAATCATAACTTTTTATAAATATTTTGATGCAAAATTCTTCACATAAAATCATGGATTTCCATTATATTATCATGGCTTGGGTAGATAAAAATGGGTTTCCAATAAATATTTTTATAAAAGACATATTGTTTACCGGACATACATGTAAGGGTATGATTATGCTACTTACTCCATGTCTATATATGAAGCTAAAAAAGCCCAAACGTTAGGATGATAGATTATCCTAATGGAACTCTCTTGCCACTCTGTAGTGAATAAAATATAGTAGAATATCCTGGATTGATGAAGAATAGTCAAGGGATTCCGAATGGGATCAAAAGGTTTCTGGAGGGAAGTTAAAAAGGCATCTAAAGCTGGTGGGTGTCGCCCATGACTCGTGGTAAAGAATTACCATGAGGTAAGACTCCAATAACATACTTACAACTAGTGGATAGACTTTTGTTGTGATGCGGTAACTAGCAAAAGCACATGGCTTATGGGGAACCATGGAGCTTCCATTCTTTGTGAAAAACAAGATTAAGAATGAATGAAATCTGTTTATGAAAGCAAGCATGTTATGATGAATGAAAACTCTGATGTCGATAAATTATGTTTTGTAAAACAAGTCCATGTCAGTCATGCTTACATGCCATATTTATTATGATGCATGCTTTTTAAACTGATGGTAGCTTAGACGTATAACTTGCTGGGATTAAAAAATCTCCTCGTGGTAGTTCCAACTATTATTCCCACTTAGAAAGATAGAAGCCATGACAAGTCTACATAGATCACATCATCCCTAATTGGATGAGGTCGAATAGGGCAGGACTGAGCTTGGAAGAGCTCCTGGAGATCATACTCCAGTTTCTAAATGTCATTCTGACATTGATATGTGAGTTGTGCAAGTGGCTACGTGTGTAAGGATTATGTGATGTCTATAATTAAGAAGTTCTTACTCCAGTGTTGTGTCTCTTTTGTGTAAAAGACATGTGGTAAACTTGTTTAAATATTAATATTATGAAAGTTATTTTGTGATTTGGTTATTTTGGTGCAACTTATGATTGAGCAAAAAAAATTTGCTGCAGCTATTACATATTGCTAGAAGCATACGAGGTGCATTGCATACTATCTATCATGAACGAGTGTACGTAACTTTTTGTTGCATGCCCTGACAGTTCAATCACCTTCAAATCCCAAGGGAAAGTTGGGGCGTCACACAAACAAACACCCACAACATTCCTTCACATTATGAAAAATGGTTTCCATTGATTCAAAATCCACAACATTATGAAAACGGTTTCCATCAAGTCTATACCATTATCATTCCAAACAAACACCTGCTCACCAACATTTGTAACATTATGAAACAATCATATCCAGGTGCCTCGACCAGTTGCTCATACACACTTGCCCTGATTTGGATTGAAAACTATCTCAACTCATGTCATTTCATCATTATAAATTTTTCAAATTTTTACACAAACTATAAGAAACGATGCAACTTTTTCAAATCTCAAAATAATAATAATATTAAAAAATAATATTCTAACAATATTTTATTCAATTTATTTAAAACTATCTCAATTCATCTTTGAATCCAAAGAGCAATTATCAATTATTACATGAAACAACACAAACACATTTGACCCACATACAGCCACAAACAACCACAAACACACTCAATTATCAATTATGTCCCCAGGATGGAAAATTATGTAGTAAGTAAAACGATAGAAATTTAGCAAATTGGAAACCATGTTTGTAGGCAACACTCAATAGAAAGGAACAAATTTGTATCTATGGTTATAGATCATAGATTGAAATGGGAGAACATATGGGCTTACTTGGTAGGAGCGCGTCTTCAGACCCGTGGCGACTGACGTACGGGTGTTACGGCGTTTATGAGCAAAGTTGGGGACAACGGTGCAAGGATTTCAGAGATTTGTAGTGGTGGGTTTCCTTGGTTTGGGCATGTTGAATTGATAGGCGGTTTTCCTCTACAACAGAAAAACCGATGACCCATTAGAGATTGCAAGAATTCCCACAAACCCATGCGAAGCCACTATTCTTGCAGAGGGTAGAGGAATCAAGCAAGAATGGCACAACTGAACTTGTTTGTAGGGTAAAGCCGAAGATTCGCACGGCAAACAAACAAAATACACTAGGTGTAGGTGGCCTTGTCGACGATGGACGCTCTCAAATACTTTATGGGGAATTGAAACCTCATCAGGGGTAGCTTCCCCCTTTTCGCACGCGGGGTGGGTTTTACACCAAAACTGCAATTCGAAGGGCCTCTCACCAAGAATCTAAATAAGACTAACTGACATTGTCCTTGAAGGGAATGGTCGACGTTGTCACTGGAGGGGTTCGGGTTGGCTCGGCATTGGCATGTATGAGGTGGAGGTAGGGAATGGGAAGTACGTGATGGGTTTTTCGGCGTTGTGAAATGGAGAAGCTGGAACCGAATGCCTTTTATTCACCACAGACAAAGGGCAATGCAAGATGTAATAGAACAAAGGAAAGAGACGAGAGGGCTCAGAGAGCATGAGCATGGAATTCTAGAAAGTACTCTGTAATTTGATACTGTACTGTGCACGATACAAGCATTTACTTATACACATATTTCCTAACAAACTAACCGATTTACATACCTAAAACAAAAGGTATCTTAATATAGAAAATATGTACAAGATAATAAAAGAATAAACAACAAATAAGAAATAATACAGCTGGTCATCATTCTTTAGATTTCAGTACTTCTTCTATACGACATGTAGCTGTTATGGGTGGATGACGACCTGCAGCTTCATTATGTAATAGCCCCCCGCAAGATAGAGAATAGAGATTCACTATTCCCATCTTGAACAAATGCCTTTGGAGAAGATAAAAAGGCAATTCCTTTGTAAAAATATCATCTAGCTAGTATTGAGATGCAATGTGAGCTGTGGTGACAGCTCTTTCTTGAATTTTATCTCTTATTAGGTGACAATCCAACTCAATATGCTTAGTCCGTTCATGGAAGACCGGATTGGCAACTATGTGTAGAGCGGCTTGGTTATCACAATCAAGGACTGCAGCTTGTGGATGTGGAATTCTAAGATCTGAAAACAGGTAGCGCAACCAAGTGAGTTCGGAACAAGTTGAGGCCATTGAATGGTACTTGGCTTCAGCTGATGAACGAGACACTACTGTTTGCTTTTTTGTTTTCCAAGAAATAAGTGACCAAGGAGGATGCAATATCCTTTAGTGGATCGATGCGTGTCGGGGCATGACGCCAAATCCGAGTCGCAATAAGCTTTCAATTGAAGTTGAGAGGTGGAGGGCAGCAAAATACCTTGTCTCGGGGCAGCTTTGATGTATCTCAGCACCTTGTGAGCAATGGCTGAATGTTGAGTCCTCGGGTTGTCCATAAACTGGCTAAGGAGCTGGGCAACGTAGCACAAATCAGGCTGAGTGAGGGTGAGATACAATAAGCGACCAATGAGCCTTCTATAAAAGCTAGGATCTGAAATGGGGTCACCAGAATCCTTGCTCAATTTAAAATTCTGGTCAATTGGCAGCTTGGTTGGTTTGCTGCCAAGTGTTCCTGAGTCAGCCAAAATGTCCAATGCATATTTGTGTTGGCATATGTGAATTCCTTTAGAAGATCGGGCAATTTCAAGCCAAGAAAAGAGCATAAAGAACCAAGATCCTTGATCTTAAATTGGCTATTAAGGAATGATTTGAGAGCTGTGATGGTTGTGGGACAATTTCCAGCCACAATAATATCGTCTACATAGACTAATAAGGCAGTGAATGCAGTACCATCAAGCTTGGTAAAAAGACTATAATCAGCTCTAGATTGCTGAAAACCAAAAGTAATAAGAGAGGAGGAGAGTTTTGAGTACCATTGTCTTGAGGCTTGCTTAGGACCATAAAGGCTCTTAAGCAACTTGCATACTTGTTGAGGTCCTCCTTTATTGTATCCCGGGGGTTTGAGCATGTAGATCTCCTCTTCTAAGTCGCCATGGAGAAAAGCGTTGTTGACATCGAATTGATGAAGAAACCATCCTTGAATGGCTGCCACCGAGAGCAAAACCCGAACTGTCACAAGTTTAGCTATGGGGGAAAAGGTCTCCGTGTAGTCTATGCCTTCTTGTTGGGTAAAACCTTTGATAACAAGTCTTGCTTTTAATCTCTTAACTGACCCATCAGAATTAAACTTGGTTTTGTAGACATACTTGTAGGCAATGGCATCTTTTCCAGGAGGTAAATCAGTGATAACCCAAGTGTGGTTCTGTTCTAAAGCTTCCAGCTCATTGTTCATGGCCTGACACCAGCCAGGGTGGGCCATGGCTTGCTTGTAGGTTTGAGGTTCAAACACAGTGGAAATAGAGGTGGAAAAAGCACTAAAAGTGGGTGAAAATTTCTGGTAAGAGATAAATTTTGACACTGAACAGGGATCACCAATAGGAGGTGCCAAAACCTTGGACAACGATTGATCGAAAGCTGAAAATGAGGCCTGGTCACAGTGAAATTCTTGCAAGTATTGTGGAGCTCTTCTTGATCTAGTGGACCTGCAAAGTGGTGGATAATTTGATGGGCTTGGAAGGGGTGGAGATGTAGGAGAATTGAGAGGAGATGTATGAGAAGATGTAGTGGGCAGAAGGGGTGATGTTGTTTCTGGGAGGTCAGTGGGATTTGAGGGTGGAGTTGAGGTGGGAAAATCAAGGGAATTAGGTAGAGGTTGAGAGAAAACAAAGCTGGAATCAGAGGGTGTAGTAGGAGTAGGGATGGGTAACGATTGAAAAGGAAATATTGACTCATGGAAAATTACATCCCTAGAAATGAAAATGGTTTTGGACTCAATGTTAAGTAGCTTATACCCTTTGGTACCAAAGGGGTAACCAAGAAAAATGCACATGCGACCTCGAGGATCAAATTTGTTTCTACCATGGGAAAGAGTAGAAGCAAAATAGAGAGAACCGAAAATTTTAAGGTGAGAATAGGTGGGTGGGGTGTTGAATAAAAGTTCAAATGGAGTTTTATTCTTGAGAAGTGGACTAGGAGTTCTATTTATTAAATATGTTGCTGTCAACACATAATCATTCCAATATTCAAGTGAGAGACCAGTTTGGAGCTTTAAAGCACGAGCCACATTAAGTATGTGTTGGTGCTTCCTTTCAACAATCCCATTTTGTTGAGGGGTTGCAACACAAGTGGTGTGATGCACAATTCCTTTGGAATTAAAAAAAATATGTCATGAGAAATTCACTGCCGTTGTCAGTTCTCAATATTTTGATTTTTAGTTCAAATTGAGTCTTAACCAGATTAGAGAAGGCTTCAATGGTTTTTCTGGTTTCTGATTTACTTTGTAGAAGGTATAGCCATGTGCTTCTAGTAAAGTCATCCACTAAGGTGAGAAAAAAATTTAGGACCATCATAGGGCAGGGGTCGAACATGATCCCCATAGGTCACAGTGCACTATTTGAAAAGGTTTTGAGGTTTTGTGGATGCTATGAGAGAATGGAAGCCGATGTAACTTAGCCAATGGACAAATGCAACAAGGCCTTTCATTAGAGGTAATATTCTGTTTTACAATAGGATCCGAAATTAAATGCAAAACAAGAAAAGAAAGATGATCTAGGGACAATGCCATAGGTCAGTGACACTAACAGGACTCAAAATAGATGTAGAAATTGAAGCTTTCGCATGGGAAAAGTGTGAGAGAGTTGTAGCTAGAGTCAAAAGAGAGACTGCAGTTCTGAGTAGGTAGTAGAGACCATTCCTCACTTCACCCTTCCCAATCGTTATCCAAGATAAAAGGTCCTGGATTAAACAAAAATCAGAGAAGAAAACTAGGCAACATGTGAGTGTAGCAGCCAATTTCTTGGCTGAAATGAGATTAAATTGAAAGGAAGGGACACATAAAACATTTGTGAGATATATTGAGAGTGTGAGTTGGACACAACCTATGTGAGTGATAGGGACTTCAATCCCGTTTGGTAACTTGACAGAATAAGAGAACCGTGCAATGATTATTGTGAGGGCGGAGGTGCAGCAAACCATGTGGTCTATTGCACCAGTGTCTATAATCCAAAGAGTGTCTTGGGTGTGCAAAGATGTGTGTGTTAATGTGGATAAGCAAAAAGAGATACCAAAGAGCTTAGAAGTCGAAGTTGGATGAATGTTGGACTTAATCTGATTAGCTGATGGCTAAGTAGCAATGGGAGGCTCCCTTAGCTGGAGTAGGGCCATTAACTGTTGATACTGGGACTTAGTCAGACCAACTCGATCGTCACTGAGATCCTCAAGGTCAGAGACATGACTTGGAGTAGTCTGATTGGCAAACACGGCAGGGTTTGGGGTTTTATTGTGGAATTTGTGGCCTGGTGGGTATCCATTTAACTTGTAACATTTCTCCATTGTGTGTCGAGATAAATGACAGTGAAAGCACACAGGAGGCTCAGCATTATCAGTTTTGAAACAACTCTCAAAAGAATGTCCAATTATTTTGCAATGGTTGCAATAAATTCGCTCCCTCTTTTGGTTTGGTTTGGACTGAAGTGATGATTTAGGGTTAAATTGGAAAGGCCTTTTTACGGCAAAAACCATGGAATCAGGCGAAGGGTTTGAGGCTGGGAGAAGTTGATGTTGGCGTTCCTGCTGATGAATAAGGGAGAAAACTTTTGTGATGGAAGGCAATGGATCCAAAAGCATGATCTGATCCCGAACAGGGGAATAGGTATTGTTCAATCCCATGAGGAATTGAAAAACACAGTCTTGTTGATAACAGTCAATTAGTGATTTCAGAGAGTCACAGGTGCAAATGGGAAGTGGATCGTAAATAGACAGTTCATCCCAAAGCGTTTTGAGCTTACCATAATATATACTTACAGAGTCATTCTCTTGGAGGAGTCGAGCTAGGTTCTGCTTGAGCTGGTAGATGCGAGGCCCATTTTGGTGAGAAAATCTGTCTTGGAGGTCTAGCCATATGTCGCGAGCAACGTCAACAAACACCATGTTGTACTTGATGGTTGGACTGATGGAGTTTTGTAGCCACGAAACGACCATGTCGTTGCAACGTTCCCAGATCTCAAGGAGAGGGTCTTCTGGTTTGATGGGTCGAGGGATAGCACTGGTGATAAATCCCAATTTATTTTTGGCACGAAGAGAACGCCGCATAGCACACGACTAGGTAGCATAGTTGTTGGAAGTAAGCAAATCGGTGACCAAAATCACCGTAGGGTTGTCTCCGTTGTCCAATCGAAACGGGTTACTGGGGTCAGTTAGGTTTAGGTATTTTGTCGAACGGGTGGCAGGTGAGGTGTTTGTATGAATGGTAGAATGGGCAGAGTGGTTTGCGGAATGGTTTGGAGAGGAGTCGGCTAAGCTTTCCAGGGAATCTTCCATGGATGGTTGCTCTCAGGCTGCTGATACCATGTAACAGAACAAAGGAGAGAGACGAGAGGGCTCAGAGAGCATAAGCATGGAGTTTTGGAAAGTACTCTATAATTTGATACTGTACTATGCACGATACAAGCATTTACTTATACACATATTTCCTAACAAGCTAACCGATTTACATACCTAAAACAGAAGGTATCTTAATATGGAAAATATGTACAAGATAATAAAAGAATAAACAACAAATAAGAAATAATACAGCAGGTCATCCTTCTTCAAATTTCAGTACTTCTATACGACATGTAGCTGTTATGGGTGGATGACGACCTACAGCTTCATTATGTAATACAAGATGACATGGGAAATTTTCTTGCTGAGCTTTGCACTGTTGGTCCAAGCGAAGTCGGTGTATGGTCTTTTGTTCTCAATGGATAGTTTTGAGATAAAGTAGAAACTGACTAACGAGAGCATCTATGCTTAAACACATTTAAATAGGTGAGTTGCTTTTTGACCATACCAAAGCATTTGGGATGGTTTTTGTTTCGTCTCCAACTCTCAACACCCAAAAGAGACCTACTCTCTCCACGCATTTTGTGAAAGGAATTGCCAAGAACCAAACCCCATATACCTTAGCGATAAGTGAACACTAGATGCAACTTTTTTTTTGAAAAAATATATCTTCTTTTCCCTACTTATTATATTTTAATTTATAGATACATCTATTTTTAAATTTTGATCTTGGACTAGGAACATAATATGTGAGAGTATCATATAAAATGTTGTAGACTTATTATAGTTGTCATCTACGAGCCATCCATTTTGAAATCAAGTCAAATTTAGGGACCAGATGAGGGTTGAAGACATTTTCCATTTGGATTCTTAGAAAGATAGATAGAAAATCGTTGTCATCTTGCACGGTGGAGTATGGGTACTCCACTTCACGTACAAAACCTTTGTGAAGGGGAAGATGGCTGCTTAATGAATCCACCCCAAACTCCACGGTTCGGGCAGATTAGCCTTTGGTTTCATCCAGACTCAACCCACCATACACATAAATTACACATAAATTACACATAAATTACACATAAATTACATACATACATGGCAGGGTTTTATACCTTTGAATTCTCTTCAGCTATCGTGGCCATAATCAAAATCATGTCTAGTTCTTATTCCAGTGAGGGTTTGGGCGAATAGACAATAAGATTACAGTATACAATCCCATATACAACGAAACGGATTTGAAACTTATCAAGTGCGTTATACGTACACCGCTATATTACTGGACTTCTTCTGCAGGAAGGTCTCCAGAGTTGAATTTTTCTCCTGGTAATCTTTAAATTCAAGTCTCCTTCCATGAGCTGCAATCAATTCAATCTCTTAGATCGACCATCAAAAGTGGCATCAGTGTGATCAACAAGAAAATAAGTACATGACAGGCAAACCCAGTTCAGTAATTGTAGATAAATGAAAACGAGAAGACTTCTCAAATGGTTATCTGCTTCGCCAATAAAGTTAGAAAGTGTGCATACAACTTGAGCAGCAGCACTTATATAAAAAATCTTTGATACCAAGCCATTTAGCCATTTAGCCATTTAGCCGGGCACTGGGGGCAGTCCAACACCCAAATTCTTGGTTCATTTTGAGTACCCTGCTCTGGGTGTCAAATATATAGATAGGATAGAAAAAATAAATAAAATATAAAATACAAAGCAAATAAGGATAAGGAACAAGAAGCAAAGATAATACACAAATATATTATGATGAACTAATTTGATCCAAAAATGGAGGGGGGGAGATTGAAATAAGCGTAAGGACTACTCAAATATTCCAACACNTCGCCTATATTATTTGAAGAACTACTCTATGCGGTGGAAGGCCTTACCATTAAAAAATGAATAAATTCGATTGTTTTAGCTTTATGGTTATTGCCTATTTGATCTTTTTTTCAACATTTCGGTGTATCCATCTTTGGGGGACTGCCCAAAATGGTGGTCTGAGATTAAGTCATTTTTACACCATTTTCTCATCTCTTCATAACTAAAGAGTGGTAGGCAGGCAACTATCATGCAAACTTTGATGTCTATGGAAATTACTCAGAAATGTGATAACAAGCCACAATGTTTGATATGTTGGACTAGGACATACTCATTGCATGGTGCTTCAGGGTGAGGTTGCGACCCAAAAATCTAGGTTCTCACCAACACACAGAAAATAAAAGAATAAATAAATGAATGGAAAATGTGCTAACAAACAAGTTTTATTTAATCGTATCTTACTTTAAGATAAGTTTTTGATCAAATGGTTGGGACCATTTGGCGTGGTCATTAGGACTGTATAGACTTCCTTAGTATATACTTGATAATGGCATATTTGCACAAATGACAAGAAATACTAACCGGGTAGCAACCACTTGAAGTCCAAGTCTAGCAGAAACCGAACATTGTTCAATTGTATGGGAACTGTCGAAAAACAACAATTAAAATTAAATGAATACGTAGTCATCATTGCAGAACATTAGACGGTTAGGAAGAGAGCAATCGATAATTAGATTCAGCTAAGATGACATTCTCCAAAGCCAACACACCACACCAAATGGTAGATCGTTGCAAAAACTTCGGCCTATCCAGTGAATATCTACTTTATTCTTGTGAAAGTATCTCACTCCTACCTGAATAAAAGTTGAACTTCTCTGAAAAGTCCAGCCCAGATTCGGTCATAAACAGATGATCCCCAGTGAACAAAATATCGAGGGACGTATAAAATAAGCAGACTGATCCCTGTGTCATCACATGACAGATAAAAGAATGAGACCAGTCGAGTGTTTGTTAATGCACCTTCATTATTAAAAGCTTACAGTTGTGTGATGATTGTATATACAAAGACAATACAAGGAAGACGCCAATCTCTCCAGAATATATTGACAAGGCCTCACTCACCATGTCAATGTGAGTAAGCCAAAATTGTGTGAATATGATTTGAGGCAATACTGATTACTAGATAGATGTAAGTTTTACATGGGTAGGCAAGGTCAGATGGAAATGTCAAACATAGATGAATAAACAACAGATCCAGATATCCGAAATTAGGGTGCTGTAATTCTGTTTATTGCCGTACTGGGTTAGGTGTACGTGTACCGGATTAGGTTTAAGTGTTCTGCACACATTGGGTGGACAAAGAATTTGGATTTGTTTGAATGAAAATGAGTTTCAGTGTGTGTCAGATCTGAGCTCCCAGGACGGTGATGATCAATCATATTGTATGCATCGGAGGAACTGAAAACTGTCCTTTAAAAAAAACTATGGGCACCAATGCCTTTTAGAAGTGAATGAGGAGGATGGTTTCTCGCATTTCTGATAATTTTGATATTTAAGCGTAAGAAAAACTGGGTCCTAGTCTAGTGGGTGTTTTTGGGTCTCTAAACAAAAACGTTCAGGTTTGGGGGAAGATAAAGTTAATTTTGTTTCTACAGATTATAGCCAAGATGAATGTGGTCCAAGGAGAAACTAATATTTTTTTCAAACATTGCTCTACAAATTTAGCTATTTCTCGTTTCATGTTGTTCCACCAATACATTCCTCAATTATCTCTGTACATTTTTGTACCCATTGGGTGTACCGTGTAACGAGAATTAGGGATTTCTTCTAAAATTAGTCCATTTATGTGAAGCCCCCAAACCCCACTTGGGATTGGGCAGAGATTGAAGCGTCGAGACATATAACTCAAGACTACATACCTCCGTTCATGATAGATAATATCCAATGCATTTAACATGGTTCTAATAGTATGTAATAATCGCAGTGGAAAAAATTTGATTCCAAGTAAAGTTTAGAGCAATTAATGCATGGTACCAATGTAATATAACTAAGAAATCCCAAAAATGTACTTGTTCAAAATCTTCCAATACAAAAGAGGGGTTTAAACCATAACCCTCAAATTACCAAGTTCACCACAAACCTGTGATACATCAAAAGAAACTGTTCCCCTGTGAGGCATAGGGTCCTAATTGCTATATCTCCAAACTTCGAGCGAACTCTTAGGCTTCAACCGTATACTCCCATGCCTATATTATATAGTCAGTCACGCAGTCCATCCGATTTTCTAGAGTGAGGGCTTCCTCAAGCTCAGGTGGCCACTGTGGCATGTAATCCTTATTTAGGATGTCCTGGATTCCCTAAGGAAGTGCGAAGTAGCCTTCAAACAAGAAATAACAAAATAGAAACAAGCCTCAAGAGTGAACTCATCTTCGATGAGGTCAGGCAACTCATCCATATTAAATAGAGTCTTGAGATCCTGTCACAACTTCTATCATTTCGAGTGGAGAATAGTAATGGAAACAACCATAGTGAGATTTCGAGAAAATATCAGCAAGTTAACCAATAACATACAATAAGATAATATAAGCATGTAGAGGCAAACCGTGAGAATGAATACATGGACATGTATTTGACCCGAAACTTGTTTCCTACTTGTACTCTTTTCAAAATCATTGTCCGTGCATCCATGTAACAGAGTTGCAATTTAAATATAAAAGTTTTGTTTCCAATTTACATTAGTCACTTATAACAATTTATATCATATACAATACAAGTGGACACCTCATGGCTTCCCTACGCACCGATGGCTCCCTGCTATTTACCGCATCACATAACCGACCCTCTTGACCGGGTGTGAGTACGTTGAAGTTCATATAACACGACAGTTCGCAATTCGCCTTCACCATGATTTCAATGTGGTGCACCCACTAGCATTAGGCACTACTTGCCTCCGGAATCCTTTAAGAATGACCCAAAGTCCATTGACTGTTCTTCATCAACCCAGACGTTACCACTCCAATTTAAGCACTCCAAGGTGTGCAATCTTGTGTTGCATGTCCCAACGCTTCAGTCACCGTCAAATCCCAAGCAAGGGCTGGGTGCGTTGCCACATTGATGGTGATGTAGCATCTTGGCAAATTGCCTGATTAGAGGACTGAGATGGTCTACCACGTAGATCAAAACAATAGTCCACCAAGTGGTTAGTGCAACCAGACTGGGCGCACTTACGAGGTTCACTACCACGAGTGCGATTACCTTTGGCATCACGTCCCCCACGTGCAACTCTACCACCTCGGCCTCCATGCCCACCAGAAGCAACATAGGAGGCAACCAAAGTAGATCTGTCATTAATCTTATCAAAAGACAACTGAGATCCTTGTCCAAATAACGTGGCACGTTAATGTCGGGAGAACACATTAGGAAATGAGGGATGCTGTGGACTTGCCAAAATTTGAGAGAGCACAAACTCATTTAGGTTTTAAGCCAACAAGAAACTAAACAACATTGAACTCTTCATGTTGTTGTTGCATACGTGAAACATCAGAAGTGATAGGTTGATACATTGAGTTCACATATGCTCATCACTTGAGAAAAGGGGGTTGTTTTGATACAATAAGCCTTTCAACTCATGTCATCTCATCTCAGCTAATCATTACAACTTTTTCAAACTCCTACAAAAAATACAATAAACAATTCAATTTTTTCAAATCTTAAAACAAAAATAATATTAAAAAAAATATTCTAACAATATTTTATTCAATTTTCAACTTTCATCTCAACTCACTATCTAAACCTCCCCTAATACTCTTCTAGGCCCAAAATACCCTATTCCAACCCAAAGAATTGCTTACACAACTCATAAATATGGGTTATGTTCCCGGAACCTAAATACATCTGTTTGAGATGCCTCCACACCTCTTGAGCGGTGTCAAAATGTATCAAACTAATACAAAAAAAAAAATATTCAATAGATTTTGACCATAGCATATAATTCTTTCCATTCAATTTCACCGAGGTCATCGACATATTAAAGTTTGGTGCAAGAGAAAGCGACTCAAATTTAGTTACCATTAGGGGTGTAAAAATTAACAGGAAAACCGGCTTGAACCGGTGGAACCGGTTTGGTCCGGGACTGGTTCCCGTAGTTCTAAAACCGGCCAGTACCAGTCTGGTTTCGGTTCTATGCTTTTTAGGACTGAACCGGACCGAATCGGTTCACTATATTATATATTTTAAATTATTTTTTAATATTATATATAATATTTTTTATATTATATATAATTTATATATATAATAATATAAATTATAATTATATATAAGATAATGTTATTATAATTTATAACATAAAATTTTAATCTTAAACATGAAAATTTATTTGATCATATGCTTTAAACATAAAATATAGATATTAATAACATTTTATGGCCTAATAAATCCTCAACATATTCATTTTTATAAATACATAATGCATTAGTATATTAATTACATTTCGCTTTAATTAATTAGTATACATTAGTATTTCACTTTAATTAATTAGTATATTAATTACATTTTATGCCTTAATACTAATACTATTAAAATCGAAAAACTGGACAGGAATTGGTAAAACCAGAGGTACCAGCTTAGGAGGGTAACCGGTACATAATCAATTTTCAAAAATGCAAAACTGGTGCATACCGGTTCAGTCGTAAATGTTATCCAAAACCGGATCGGACCAGATACACCCCTAGTTACCATGGACGCAAAAAAAAAAAAAAAATCACAATTCAACTTGGGGACAGAAAATCCACACAAAATATGAAATATGGATGAAAAAAAGAGAAACACAATCTGGAAAAATAGAAACCTAGCTTTAAGTACTCGAAAAATCAACCTAAGTAACCAAATTTCGGCTCTGTATTAATCTAAATCAGCTTGTATTAGGTTGAAACCAGCTTGTACCGGGTTTTCGCTGGGTATTACCAGTACCGGCTTCAAACAAACCTTAAACACGGATTAGCTTATCCTAAACAAGGATAAGTGAAGCTAGGTTTACCATATTCTTGTTACCAAACAGGTGTTATTCTGGATAGGAATAAACTCCAAGTTAGGGGCATTCGCACTTGAGGATTGGATAGCTTAGACCTGCAACCAAATACTCCGAGACTTAGTTGTTACCGGCGACAAACGACCCTTTCGGCAGCCGATGATAACAGGAAACTCTCTGGGATGCACAGAGAACGACGACAAACTCAACTCTGGTGCCCAGTATCGGAGACAACATTGAAAACCATTAGAGTGCACAGACAACGACGGTGAAGGCGGATTCGGAAGCTGAACCACTGCACCACTAACGCCGTCACACAACCACCACCAACTGCCTACTCAACGCTCTGATACCATGTAGTCAAACATAGAGAGAATACTTATTATTATTCATTGATGTTCAACAATATATATATTAAATCCAATTGGCAATTATACCCTCACAAGTTACATTAATTACAACCATGTCCTCTAACATGATGAAACTATAAACTTGTCCAATCTAGATCACATATGATTAGCGGACCACGTGTATGCTCCACCCATGAGGGGAGTATCCACCAAATTGAACTCGAAAATAAACTCTAAGAATTCCATCGTTGCTGGTTGCAGCCTACTTTCTCTTGAACATTTGTTCACTTGGGAATCTTATAACATTAAAGTCACCACCTATACACCAAGGTAATTTCCACCAACTATGAACTCCCGCTATTTCTTTTCATAATAGTCCTCTATTGTTGTCCAAGTTTGGCCTATAAACACCAGCAAAAACTCACAAAAAGTTGTCTTCCACATTCTTAAAGGAACATGCCACTGTGTATTCCCCTATGAATTTCTCCATTTTCTCCACCACCCTTCTTGGAATAAATTTCAGGTTTGTTTCTTGTAAGCACACAATGTCCGCCTTTCACTTGCGAAGTAACTTTTTTATCCAAAGACGCTTATTGGCCTCATTAAGTCATCGGACATTACAAGAAACAATTTTGGGCTTTATAAAGAAGGTGCTAGCCCCTTCCCTTTGGATCTTTCTCGACTTGAGTTGTCTTCATAGTTAAGAGACCCTATTAGTCTCTTTTTCCCTCTGTTTTTCAGATCCTGATTTCTTGATTCGATTATGACCAACTTCAATGGCAGTAAGCAAAGCCATGAATTGCTCTCAAATAACCCAATCAGAAGCTCTAAACTGACATGGTAACATACAGTTTAGAGGTAATGGGCTCCCAGACCATCTCGATCTTGTCCCTAGTTGCCCACTAGAGTCCCCATCTCCTCCTCCGCAAATATATTACAGCAATCCCATTCAGGGAAGGCCTGCATTAAAATTAGCATCTGTGAGGGCCCAACATCAGCACGGTAGGCAAATCTTGCATTGGGCAGATCTCTGGCCACGTCCACCTACTATACATCCTTCGTCGGAGGGGATACCATTGAAGAGTCCAAAGGCCACATCCTTGCTACTCGTCGGGCCACGTCTAACTACTAGGCAAATTTTTGGCATTGTCTGGTTGTGGTGTTCAGGGAATCTGATCCTCGGTTGTGAGGAAAAGTTCGCGTTAAAGAGGTAGCTGTCGTCGCCTCCCCACCATCCTTGCTACTTGTCGGCATTGTTTGGCTATGGTCTGCCGGAAAAACGACCCTCAACGGTGAGGAAACGTCTGAGACCCTTTCAGAGACATCTGTCGTCGCCTCCCCCACCATCGGCGTCGCCCTTTGAGCCACCGTTTAGGATTCCTCAGCTGGTCGTGGAACAAACAGAGCCTTTGTCGACAAGGTTGCCAGACTTCCACTGATGGAGAAGCCCAGAGCACCACCCTTTTTGATTCTCCACACGGGTTGGGTCCTGGGCCTTGCCTTGCCTGTGTTATGCCCCATGGGCTGAGGCCCCAAAGAGTGGCCCCACTTGTCTCCTTAATGTTTGCCCATCTGCAAAACTGGGTCTAACTAACCCCAAGCATTGGCCCACTTTGAGCTAACCAACTGCTGTGGACTTACTAAGTCCACTTGTCTCCAAGCCCTGCCTTTCTACTATTAAACTCCAAGCCCAGGCCCGTGTCATTTGTTTCCTCAGCACAACGTAATAAGAAGTCAACCTTCTCCTAGAGTGCCTTTAATTGAAGCTTCGCATCCAACAGTGTACAATGTACGCTTTCCTCTGCGAGACAGACAACACCAACTATACCTGCGGTAAGAGGAGCTTTGTCGGTCCCATGCCCGTTACTTGGTCTTGCAGAGGCTCCTCTCCGAGCTGCCATAGCACCGCTGTTCCACCTCTATTCCACTCACGAGATTGCAGCAGCTTCCTCAACGGTACTAGAGCCTCCCTGTATGAACGTATTTGCGGCAGAGGCGTCGCCATCGAAGGCCTCATATATGCCCCTCCTCTATTATGACTTAAGCCTCTCCCTTCATTTGCAAACTCCTGCAGTGCCTTTGCCATCCTCCTCCATCCGTTACCCTCCATCTCTTCAGGTATGAAAATAAAACTACGCTTGCTGCCACCTCTGTATTCCATTAACGCCAAGTAGCAACCACGAGCATTTGAACATTGCTACACTATGAAGCTGCGATGTCCTTCCCTTACCATGGTGTAAAAGTCTTTTTCTTCAGACAGTCCTCCAATGATTTAGCAAACAACTGCACCATGGACAACCCCATCCTCAGCTCATTCACCACCTTCCAGCTTCTCTTAGTTATTAGCAAGATGCTTTCATCCTTTGATAATGAAAAACTTTAGATTATATCACTAAATGTTTTGAGAACCCCATTCTATCACACAGTCACACCTAGCAAACACAACACTCAACTGTAACCTCACCGTTACAAACCACCAAGCATCATCGGAGAGAAAAAATGTCACTTTTCCTCATCTGAGTTTTGGTTGTACAGAGAGAGAAAAAAAAATCTAGAGGAACCTTGCATTAAATATACTTTAGGGAAAGACGCAGAGTATGGATAATTTTAGAAGCACAATTTAATTATAGTTGATTGATGTTGGATATGCAAATCTCCGACCATTTACTTCTTCATTGTGATGTTGCTCAGGAATTGGGGACAATATTTAAAGCTTTTAAGTGGGTAATGGAATTGAAGCTTCTTTCTCTTTCTAGGCGTTTCTCTTTACTTCCAGTTGCACCCATTCTCTGCTGATTAACATATTACTTATCAAAGAAAACATAGAACAGATCCAGAAACCTACTTCTGTGTGGCCTGGAGTGTGTATGAGTTGGATGTCCTCGAACAGGCTCCAAGGGCCACTCCCCTCTAGCTTTATCTCTACATTTGCAGTAGAATCATCAACCTGACAAGATCAGGATATAATGGTAAGTTAAGTCGCACTTGTTTTTTATCGGTAAACAATAAATTTATTGATAATCTAGTGATAAATTGCAATTGTTTTATGAAGAAAACGGATCAGAAGCAAGACTTCCTCTTAACTTTTCTAGCATGATTACCAAGCATCCTAACATTCAAATGTTCAATAAGTACCTTAGACCAATTGACAATCAGTATTATTGATTTATGTACCCAATCAGCCTATGGCTGCTTAAAAGGTACATTTTTGTCCCACTTTTTTTCTGTAATATTTGCACCCATTTATATTCCAAATTCCTAATGCTCTTTGTGAGGTGAGGGTAGCTCCTAGACTCAAGTTATTCCAAAGTGGGAAAAAGGGGAAAAAAACATAATGTTGATAGCCCAAAATCCTTGATCTTGTCTGGATGTTTTTTTAATATAAACATCTCTGTGAAGGATTCACCATAACTGACTTCGTGAAGGCAGAAAAAAGTCATATAAATAAATGAATGGGAAAGATCAACAGGTTCAAAAGTGAAAAGCACCTCCAGAGAGTGCAGAATTCTATCACACTTTAGTCGCTTTGACCACCTCTCATGATCTGCTATGTCATCCCTGTGCACCATAAGATATATTGATAATCATTTGGAAACACTTTTTATAAAGTTTTACACTTGTGTTGAGTAAGTACACGTGGGTCAGAAACATGTAACGTGCCCCACCCAGCTTCTCAATATTACTTGCAAGTCGCTCTGTAAATCTTGGGCTGCAGAACAACAAAACAGAGACTCAGCCACAATAAGTTACCACCTAATATGACTAATGTAACATTTATATGTATATAGGGGAAATTACACTTCTTGCCCGGAAACTACCACCTGTTAATGGTCTAATCTTAACCGACACTGCAAATTGAAAAATATAGGTAGTTTAGGATGCAAATTCAAAATTCAAACTTTAGGTGGGGTGCAATGTGAAAAGGGGATGGTAGTTTGTAGGTGAAAAGTGTAATTTCGCCATATTTATACACTCACCCACCCACCCACACATTACATATATATATATATATATATATATAATTCTTACCCCATAGATAAAAAATTCTGATTTGTTTCCGTAAGAATTAATCTTATGATTTGATTATCTCGCTTATATGCAAAATGATAACATACCTGTCTATAAGTATATTTCCTTCAGGATGAACAATCAAATAAGAAGCTGCCCCATGTGATTTCGGAGAATGATAACCACAGTGATAAACACCCTGGAAACATTAGACAAGCTCTCAAAGTTTGAAACGGCATACGAATTTGCAATAGTGGGAAAGAAACAGGAAAAACTACAAAAGAAGAAATATAAAGCAGATGAAGGATAAAAATATCATTTAATCAAGGTAATGCTAGTTATATCTTAAACCAGAGAATTTAGCATGAGAAAACAGTTCCCTGAAAGGTTCCCCACCAAATTCCTGGTGTGAAAGACTTGTCTCAACTCTCTGAAAACAAACCAATTAGTAGCACCGAAAACAATGATGATCTGAGGCATTTGGAGGATTTTTTAGGTTGCATGATCTCTCTGAACAGAGAAAATTTGACTCGTTCTTCAAAACAATTTCCCAGAAAATAACAGCCAAACATATAAGTTGTTTAAAACATTAGAAGTATGGGGTCCAAATTTCCCCCCTCAACACAGAGCTTCCAAAAGGGTAGGTACCCTGCCCGCAAGAGGAGTCTCCACTTAATCATCTATCTTTTTCCAAAGTTGTTTTTTATAAAACAATTCTCTACCAAAAACATCTCCCAAAACATACTAATCTCAAGAGCTACAGTAAAAAGCACCTCCAAAACATTTTTAAATGCTAGTACCAAATAACCCCCAAAACATCAACACACTTCTTGAATATTGCTAATGAAAGAAGCCTTTCGAGCTGTACAAGATTGAGAGATCGATGCTTTCAGTAAGTTTTTTAATCTATCATATTGCACTGCAATGAGAAGAGGTGAAGACAAGATTTGTTGGGCTCCATCCAAGAGAGGACAAGTCAATGCCTGTTCTTCTATAACATTATCAGTCCTCATGTCAACAATCCATTTCCATGGAAGAGTATATGGCGGAAAATGGTTCCATGAGAGCCACCATTGGACAGTTTTTGCTTGGACAGCCACCCTTGGGAAGATTCACACAGCAGATAATTTAAGAGACATGCTGTCATGACAGATTGGTGTTGTACACAAACGATAAGTGGGGAGTCCGTTGATCATCTTCTTCATTGTGATATTGCTAGTGCACTATGGAGTGATTTCTTCAAGCTAGCGGAATTGGCTTGGGTCATGCCTAGAAGAATCACAGAGCATTTTTATTCTCAAAGAAGACTAGGTGGCAGAACATTTGGAATGAGAAAAATGATAGAACATTCGAGGACCATGAGAGGAAAATGCAGCAGCTTCTTTATTTTCTGTTGGATTGTGTCTATTGACTTTAATGGACTCAACGCGCATGAACTTTTGATATCTTTTTTGCCTTCTAGAATACTCCCTGTGTACTTGAGTTGCATCTTTTGTGCTCATTAGTAAAGATTTATTACCTAAAAAGAGTAATATTACTATCATCCCAATTCTCATCATTCTCTCATCATCCCATGATGTGGCATTAGATGATTGAAGATTATTTATTATATTTCACTTGTAAACCTATCATCTAATGCCACATCATGGGATAATGAGAAAATGAATGATGAATAGATTGTTTCTTCTAGTTATGGTAAACATTTTTAATTTCTAGTCAAGGTCATTGTATAGAAAATCAAAATACCCTAAATTTTAACCCTATATTGTTATTGTAAGGGATAAAATATAACAGGCCTATGGTATTTCCTAAGCCCAGCTCAATGGGGGGTGGGGACTCATCGGGAGGGTGGAATGAGAAGAGAGAGGGAAGGAACAAAACGATGAGGGAAGGCAGAGTGTCAAGAGGGAAAATGGATGATGTGACATAAAGCAAATGAGGCAGGAGATAAAAGGCATGGACACATACGACTTTAGGGACTGTTGCCAGGCTTTTTTAGGACTTCGCCTTCTTCAACCTCACCCCAGAGACTCTAGCGAGAGGATAGAACTCAAATCTCCATTATACAGTGAGGACGAAAGACCATGAGAGATTGTAAACAAGTATATTATAGTGGATCATCCCCTCCCCAAACTCCCGTGGACGTAGGTCCAGTGTCAAACCATGTAAATCTGTGTATCCCTCTATTTATTTTATTTGCATTTATTTACTGTTCACTACTATGGATGTATGCATGGATATTGTATAGTCGCACCAAACCATTGCCGGGGGCTCCACACAACACCAATCGAGGCCCAGAACAACCTCAGCGGGGCCAAAAATGGATCTTTCTCCCCTTCTAGACTATTGCGCTATTTTTAGGCGTTAACAATTATGTTTGACACACATCGTTTTGTCTAGTAGGGTTGGTACATCTAGAAGCCAAAGCAAGAAGGATCCTCAACAAGGTATTTCACTTGGACATTCCTTAATCATGATGTCAACGTAATAAACGACTGCCTTGGTGTGGCTTGTAAGTTTACCTGTGAGAAAGGGATTCCCTTTTGCATTTTGAAGGTTGCTTGAGACACAATTGAACACTCCCACAACTTTTGTTTTTGATAGGTAAAATAAAAAACACTCCCAAAACTTGTATTTGACTTTAACTGCTTAGAGACTTACAGTGAAAGATGCATTTTGCTAACCATTCAATTCTAGCAATTACCAAGAAGTCTTTTCACCAAAACATTAACCTCAAAGATGAGTATGCTGAAAGACTAAACAGGCCTAATAGTCCAAGGCCAAGACACAACTAAGCCCATACTCCACAATGACTAGTCAAGGTTACAATTGGAGCCCCTTAGAATTATTATAGCAAGAATTTTCTCTCCCCAATGTTGGATCCCATCCACCACATTCTTGTAATTAATCCAAGGTATCACAATTTCCCCCCCTTAGATCCCTAGCACTCTCGTTAGGCCATTCTATCATAGGTAGCACAGCTCAAGTCCCACAATTTTAGTTAGAATTGGCTAGGATACCATTTGAGATGACCCATCAAAGGCCATCCCACATCTGTGATTAGAGCCATACTCCAAAAGGATTAGTCAAGGTTACAATTGGAGAACCTCGGAATCATTATGAAGGACAAGAACTTCACCATCCCAAGTAATGTGAGATCTCATTCACCAACTCCCTATACTTAATCCAGGATATCACAACAACCATATGGTAATTGGTAACAATAAAGATCATAAGGAAAAGATTTCATAGAACATACACAATAGGAAAACAAAAAAATCGTATAGTAGCAATTAAGAAGCTATTTTCCAACAAGTTGCTACAAGTGCAGCCTATGCGATTTTCAATCAAACAAATATAATATATCATTATTTTCCCTTTCTAGATGACACTAAACAACCATTTTTCCAGCTAATGCCTATGTAGGAAAGGGACATCACTATTTATGCACTTTTATGAGTCCAATGCCCCAAATGTAGGAATCTCAGCTGCCAATAAATTTTTAATCTAGCAGTCCAAAATTCCAAAATGAAATAATACTACACCTATAGTTTACGACTTTTCACATCACTTGCAAAATGGAAACCAAATGTAGTGTCATCAGTAGGCCTTTTTCTATTTTGGCAATCTCTAGACTTATCTCATGCCAGCATATTGTGTTCATGAAAAGACAAGCTATCATATTTTCAATTCATATGGTTGTTACAAATCAAATATGAGACCTACCCAGTGGTCCCAGCCCCACCCTAGCATGTACCACCAATACAAGGCCTATGGGCAAGAAACATGCATTTTATACATATTCACATGAAATGCATATCAGCTTCTATTATAAAAACAAATAATGGAAAGACTTGATACTTCTAGAATGCCTACTCTTTAAACATAAATACTCTGAGCTAATAACTTCAAATAAAAAAAGGCAATGGTAAACAAAAATGTAATTACTGGAACTCTCTGCTCATCTATTGGAAGCGGAAATGTTTTCTGCACGTGTAGAATATCAGGAGGAGGTTTCTCTGTACGGATTGAGCTTGTTGGACATGAAATCAAGGCCTGAAAGTAGCCAATTTAAGACGAACAGTTAGATTTAGTGCTGCTATTATGGAAGAAACTGAACTCTAAATCCATTACAAAAAAGAAAAAGAACTTCGTATACCCAGATGTTCTTTCACTTCATTTAAAGTACCTGATCATATATCTTCATCCAACCAACTACATACTAATAACTTGTAATCTAGCTCAAGAAGCTTAAAGCCAAAAAAAAATATCTTTTGATTGGAAAAAAAAAAAAAAAAAACAAATCAATGAATAAAAAAATTGCTATCAGTAGAAGATGATGAAAGGGGGAGTAATCCATCTGCAGATGGAAACATCACTGTGGTCCCCTTTGAAGAGCTACAAGAGGAAAGGAATATCTGGGTCTAACGTTCGAGCCTGAATTTGTCAAGGTTTGGATAATGGAGAGCTCTCTTAGGACCTTGTTAGCTACTCTAATCTGAATCAAACCTATTTTTCTTGTTCTTTAGGAAGTCGCACGGCTGTAAGGCATAACAGACGGAAAACAGTGGATACTTCCACTTGTTGAGTACAAGTGAGACCCTTTATGAAGGTTGAGTTAATGCTGGTTCAGTTTTACTTTAGTGTTAATAATGTAAGAGTAAAGTGGTAATTTTCCAGATTTGCTAAAATGAGATGTACCAGAGACCATGAATCTTATTTTATGTATGCTTTTCTATTTATGTTCTAGCAGTTTCTATGGGGTATGAATCTTATTTCCAGATTTGTATTTGGAAAGATGTAGGTATTTCCTTTGTATACTTCCTGTGTACTTGGGCTTATGCCTATTTCTTTTGGGAATAAAATCTTTTATTGCTTATAAAAAAAAAAAACAAAAGTTTCTATGGGGTTTGATGGTTCATTTTCTATAGGAAAAGGATTGTGAATAACATATCTCAAGGCTTTTATGTAATCTGTCAAAAATAAGAAAAGAGCTCTCAAGCCACCAACGTCAATGTTTTTTCATGCCTAATTAACACTAAACCCCTGTACATCAAATCTCAACCAGGATTTCCTAGGGCAATCAGACAAGGGTGCTAAACTCCTAAAGATCCTGCATCGCACGGACACAACAGCACTTGAAGCAGGAATTCATTTTAAAACCAAAAGCACTTGAACATTTACAGCAAGATAAATGGGTAAAAAATGATAATTCCAACATATAACCATGATTCCAATCCAGTATCTGATGAAAACCCACCCCCACCCCCACCTTCCTTGCATTCAAAGATAATAATATGTGCATATCAAAGAATGATATTGCGCACTTTTTCTTTGCCAGGCAGTGCTAGAGAACTCTTTATTCCTTCCTCCCCATGAAATGGCTTCCGTCTCAAGGCTTCCAACCATTTTAAATCCCTTTCCCCATTGATTAGCCTTATCCCCTCCAAATGACCATACTATTTGTTTGAACTTCCACATCACAAAAGAACACCTCTAGACGTCCCCAAACATCCATTTGTAATGAATGAGAAAAAAAATAAAAAAGGTAGACACCATTTTGCATTCATTGGTTGTTCTTCAAAAAGCAGATGCATACAGCTTCCAAGCCATTACGAACTCGTCTACAAATACTCAACTCGACACAATTAAGCTTAATTACAACTGCATTTCATCCACATTGCTTATTCTATGGGTCAGATCCTCCTATATCATTTCAGCATTATGTATTACAGATCTGGTAACAAAAATGCTGATGATACTTTAATTTTGATTGCGACTAATCGGGATCATCTTTGTTCTTTGAGAGCCCTCTTGTTACATTTTGAAGTTGTTTTAAGGTCTTAGAGTTAAATTATCTAAGTCAGAAATGGTTCCTATGGATTCTGTTTTGGGAATTTTGGATTTGGCTAATATCTTGGGTTGCAAGGTCTCATCATTACCTATGAGATATCTTGGTTTTCCTTTGGGAGCTCCTCACAAATCTTTGATGATATCGGATGGTGTGATTGCGTAGATTGAGAGGAGGCTAACTGGTTGGAAAATGATTTATTTGTCTAAAGGGGAAAGAATTACGTTGATTAGGAGTACGTTGTCTAATCTTCCAATGTATTTCCTATCTCTTTTTCCATTCCCTGCAGGGGTGGGCCAGTAGAATTAAGAGGATTTTTCAGAATTTTCTGTGGGGAAATATTTAAGAGGAAAGAAAATTTCATTCAGTAAGCTAGAATAAGGTTTGTTCACTAGTTTCTTGTGGATGATTGGGGTTTGAAGTTTGAGGCTTTTCAACAAAGCTCTTCTTGGGAAATGGTTATGTAGTATCATCTGGAGCAGGATGCGTTATGGAGCAATATTATTGATGTTAAATATCGTAGGGTTTGGGGGAGTTGGTATTCTAAAAAAGTTAGAGGAGTGTATGGAGTGGGTTTGCTCAATAGTTTATTGTGGATGATTGGGGTTCGAAATTTGAGGCTTTTCAATAAAGCTCTTCTTGAGAAATGGTTATGAGGTATCATCTTGAGTGGGATGCGTTATGGAGCAATATTATTGATGTTAAATATCGGAGGGTTTGGGGGAGTTGGTGTTCTAAAGAAGTTAAAGGAGTGTATGGAGTGGGTTTGTGGAAGTCTATTCGGATTGGTTGGGGGGAATTTGTTAGTAATATTAAATTCAAGGTGGGTGGGGAACTAGGATTCGTTTTTGACATGATACTTGGCGCGGGGATACAGCTCTTAAGAATATTTTTCCTTCCTTATTTAGGATCGCAAGAGATCAATAAGTTGCAATGGCTGATTCTTTTATTTTTTTTAAACAACACTCAATGGAATCTTAATTTTATTAGCGATGTGTATAATTGGGAAGTGAATGTCGTTTCTAATTTTTTGTGAAGGTTATATGATATGAAGATTGTTCAGGGAAGGGAGGATAGTTTGTTGTGGATTCATGCTGGAAATTTCAGATTCTTGGTTAGCTCATTTTATAAGGCGTTGACTAGTCATTGTGTTAATAAATATCTTTGGAAGTGCGTTTGGGGATCTAAGGTGCCTAGTAAGATTGCATTCTTCTACTGGTTGGCATCCCTTGGAAAAGTTTGACCATGGATAATTTGACAGTGTGGACTTTATTGTTGTGGATTGGTGCTTCATATGTAAGAAAGATGGTGAATATGTTGACCAGTTATTTCTTCATTGCAAGGTGGCTAAGTCTTTCTGGGATGAGATTTTTGGTAGGACCGGTATTGCTTGGGTGATGCCTAAGCGGGTGGTGGATCTCTTAGCTTGCTAGCAAGGTTTTAAGGGGAGTCATCATATTGTTGTTGTTTAAAAGATGATCTATGTGATATCCCATATGATAAGTATATAGGTAGGTGGTGTATGAGATCCCACATTGCTTGGGAATGAGAAGTTCTTTGCTCTTTATAATGTTCCAATGGAACTCCAATTGTACCATTGACTAATCTTTTTGGAGTATAGGTCAAGTGGTTTGGGCTTTCCATTGGGGCGTTACAAATGATATTAGAGCCTATCCCAACCTGAGCCTTGAGCCGTGCCACTTACGATGGACCAGTCCGACGAGTACATCAGGAATTTAAGGGGGGGAAATTGTAATACCGCATATGATAAGGATAAGGGTAAATGGCATATGAGATTTCACATTGCTTGAGAATGAGAAGTTCTTGCTCTTTAGAATGTTCTAATGGAGCTCCAATTATATCATTGATTAGTCCTTTTGCAGTATAGGCCATTGAGGCATTACAATCCCTTTATGTTTGATGTGGTGTTTATGGTTGGAAAGAAATGGGCAGTGCTTTGAAGATGGAGAACATTCGACGGGAGAACTTAGAGAGTTTTTCTTTAGTACTTTGTGATTTTGGGTGAAGGCTCTTGTTTTGAATGGAGACAATATTCATGATTTTCTTTTAGCCTATTCTAGTTCCTAGCTTGTATTTAGATGTTTTATTTTGTCTACTTCCTATGTACTTAGGCTATGCCTATTTACTTGTCAATGAAAATTTCTTATTACTTATAAAAAAATAGCAAATTTGTGTGTTTTCCCGTAAAATATATAAAAAAAAAAAAAAAAACTCTATTTAAAGCAAATTTTCCATGAAACCCTTACTTCTCACCAATAGGTTTCAAATCTCAAATATTTACAAGAAAAAAGCGCCAAATAGCATGCAGACAGGAAGAAAGGCAATGGGAAACAGAAAAAATTGAGATAAGAACCTGCAGAGCTTTTAGTCGTTCCTCTTCACATATTGGTTGTTTAAGAACTGCGGACTGTTCATCAACTCGTGCGAAAGTTTGCTGTGAAGATCAGGAAATTCAAGGCCATTATCAGAAACATTTATCCTTATTTATCAATTATCATAAACTCTATTAATAAAGAAGCTCCATCATGAAGAAGAGAATGAACGAGCCAGGAAAAAAAGAGATTACTAAGGAACTTTCAGGATTATAAAAAGTATGTGCAAATATGTACAGCAGGAAGGTTCTGAATGTTCCATTATTGTTGTCAGGAGAAAGGATAAACAAGATGTTCCGTGTCAGTTGTTAAAAACCTTCAATTCTTCCCATCATCTTCAGCCACGGGAACTTAGTAAGCATCTTTAGACACTGGTGACTATAGTACCAAAACTTACTGATAACAGGAGGATCATGGCCCAGGGTGGACCGGCCATAGTTTTGAGTCTTGACACCTTTCTTGTGAATCATGCTGTGGCTATTGGATAATGGAAATAACAAAGCAAAAATTGTAAACTGAGTAGGAAATGTCTAAATATAAAATGCTTTATTATTCCAACTCTTTTTGTTGGGTTCACCTGCAACAACAAACAAACACAGCATTTTGGTGCAATTTTCTTTCTTTCCTTGGTCTTTCATTCCCTCATATCCTTACTAGCTTATCCAACTACAATAAATTAACTGCTTATGAACCTCTATTTTATCAAATTCCTGAATATGTTCCAATTATGAGGGTAGTATTTCTTATCACGGCATCAGATCCAAGTTTTATGGATTCCTTCTTTGCTATCAAGGTTAACCCCAAAGCCATAATGCATCAAAATTAGGAGGCCGTAACGATTTGTTTTTTTTTTTTTATTCCTTTGTCTCAAACTTCATGAAATGCTTTTTTTTAAGAAAAATGTTTGATAAATATACTTTCTTTTGATAGGTAAATGTTTTGTAAATTGTTCGGGAAATGTTATTACACTCAAACATAATATCCAGTTGTCCCGACTGTTGTGCATCAGGAACCCCTCGAAGACAAAATACAGGAGTGAGGAACAAGGAATTGAAGGCACGGCATGTTGTGTAGCAAGCATTTGCTACCAAACTTAAAATTTGGATCCATGTCGAAGACAGATTTCTGGAAACATATATCCTATAAGGTTCATATAAGATGCTCTGATCGTAACCTAAACTGGTAGTTTCTGGGTTAACCTATTGCTCTGGAACAAGTCGGTGGCTCATGCCCGACATAGATTGTACTAATTACGGGTAAGATCAGGAAGGCAATCTAGATGAGTCAGCCTATAATGCAGAGATCCAACCCTGCCCTTGAACCCAAGTCCAAAATTAAGTTCCACTAAGCTTGGAGTCGAAACCGTTGTAGCCAGTAGATCGTGTAATAAAAAGCCTCCTATGACCTTGAACCCAGCTAGTTCTATACTGACCTTCATTTATCTCACGGCACGAAATACAAAACCAATGAACCAACAACCATAAGTGAAAGTTTTGGCACACAACGTATCAATGGAAAATTTTGAGTGATTACCGGAGCCATCCATCGACAAGCATCGCAGTCTATGCATGTGTGGTCTGCAAAAGCATTCAAAAAAGGAAAAAACTCGGTACAATTTACCAACCAAAAAATAAACAGCAAATAGCTTATAAAAAAATTACGTTAATATACATGCAAACAGAGCATTCACTAATTCACTCAAACGGGATTGTTCCCTTTCTTACCAACAAAGAACTCTCCGTCTACGTTCTGAGGCCGTCGCTGTTTACGAGAAACAGTGGAGGCTGATGCTTGAGCTTGAGAACTTCGAATTGCTTTCAGAAACGGAATTCTATTCGCCGATGACTTCGTATTGAACTTGAACCCCATACAAACTGGTGCTGATGATAACGATACCATCGAAGAAGACCAAGGTGGGATCCCTGTGCTTCTCGGTCTGACAGCCATTGCCATGTCAACGTTCTCCTTTTCTTATTCAGGACTTCCTCCAGATTTTCCGTCGAATAGCAATTGCTATTAAGCAGAGATCCGGAAAAGGACAGTTGGGGCAGTGACGGAGCTGCGGGGCCCGCCTAGCTTGTCTTTGAATTCTAAACCGTGCAAACCGAGTCTTTGGCACTTTTCGGAAAGGCGTTCTTCGGGACCCTCTAGATTTTCTGTCAAAGGAAAAGTGATACACTAACGACCATATCCCAATCCACTTACAATTTTATATTAAATAGTAATTTTTTTATATATATCTTATCCGGTTGTTAACTTGTTAGGCCAATATTTTCGAATTACAATTAAAAAATATAACTTTTTAATATAAAATTGTAGATAAGTTATAAGGAAAATGATATCTTTATTACGTTGTACTATCGATCTATTATCCATTTATTTTTTTAATTTCTTTTGTCTGAGTAGTGCTGTACGCTCACTTCACTCTAGAATTTGCTATCAGTTTTTGTATTTCTTCTATCCACATATTTTCGGTAAGATTTGACATANTTTTTTTTTTATGCTACGCCCACGGTGAAGTAAAATTGGTCTTTTTTTTGTTATTTTTTTTACATATGTTTTTTTACACTTTTAAATATTTTAAAAAAAAATCAAAATGTTATTAAAAAAATATTTCTTAATAATTAAGTAAAAAGAAAAATAAAAACTTCTAACAATAAGACCAAGTTATAAGAACCAACAGTGAGTGAGAGTATCATTTTTCTTAAATTTAAGACAGCACTATAGCTACCGCTAGTTCTCGATATTTATTTTGGTTTGTTTTTTTTTCTTTTCTCTATATATATTTTTTTAACAATTATAAATATATTTTTTTTAAAAATCATCACATCATTGAAAATACTTCTTTAATCTTAAAGTTAAAAAGGAAAAAACAAAACAAATAAAAAAAATGCAAGGCTGGAGGACTAGATTATCCTTTTACTAATATAAATTTCACATTTTTAATATACAACTGGACATGTCCACTAATATAAATTTTATATTTTTTTCATATTTTTTAAATATCTTTAAATATTTAAAAAATATATATATCAATATATGAAATTTACTTTCTTAATTATTAAATAAAATCTAATTAAATTAAAAATTAAAAATAAATAGATGAATGATGAAAATGAAAAAGGAAACTCATGGGTTATCATTTTCCTTAAATATTGATATAAAGAAATTTCTTTTTCTTTATTTTTTTTGTTGACACTTTTTTCTATACTTCGGTCAAATCTTTGACAGTGTGATCTGAGCAAGTGAGCAGGATGAAATGGGCTTATGAAATCCTGACCCGTAGGGAAAAAAAATTAAAAAAATAAATTAATAATAGACCGGTAGTATAGCGCGATAATTGTATCACTACACAAGTTATAAAGCAGCTACTGTTGTTTGACTTGTCAACAGCAAGTCAGCAAGCATGCAGAGACGCGAAAAGTGGCATTCGATTCGGGCGGGTGACTGTCTGAGCATTCTCGTAGCGAAGTTTTAGACAAGTTTAGCTTGTATACACTTTTTACTTTTCCCTAATCACTTAAAATTTAAATTAAATATTAAATTAGTAATTTATTTTTTATAATAATAAAATAAAATTATTTTTTATTTTTTTCTACTTATTTAAATATTTTTATTTTATTTTCATAATTTCTAATAATTTATAGATTAGGCTAGTTTGGATAGTCAATATTATAAGAATATTCTATTACTATTTATTATTTTATTATTACTTTTCATATTCTATTATTATTTTTTTATTACTTTTTTACTACTATTCACAGAGTATCTGAGATCACCTCACTACTCAAACATAATCTAAAATAAATAAAATTCATCTATCAACCTAAATTAATTCATTTTTAAATACAAAATATTCAAATATATATAAAATACTAGTAAGGCATAACGTGCTGACCAGTTGCAAAAACTTCTTTAAAATGGAACCTTTTTGTAAAAACATGTAATAAGAAAAAACAAACTAAAAAATATAGTTATGATCCACAATAATCCAAAAAATGAAAGTTTAAATTTATTCAAATTTTCAAATTTAACTATAAATGGATAGAGTTTTATCTATATTTTAATATTTTCTCCTTGATCATAAAAAGCATCACATTTGTTATCTGTAAAATATCCATAACTATAACATAGAAATTTTTGCAAACACATTTATAATTGCACATAAATACTTTGTACCTATATATTACAATAAGTGAAAGTTTTGAAAAAAAGTTTTAAAACAGTTATTCAAAAGTAAAGAAATAAACATAAGTTTTACATACAAGCTAGCGTTCTATTTAAGCATATAATTATAACAGTGAGAAGTGTAACAAAAAAAGATTTAGAATGTTTATGATGTAGCTTGATTTATAGATTCGGTGGAGAGCACGTTGAGCTTATTCTGGCGTAATCGTCCATGTTGATTTATTTCAGCTCGTAAATATATAATCCATTCTTTTTCTGAAATTTTACTTGCAATATTTGCTAAATATGGTAGATGCTCGTACAATAATGAAAAAAATATAAAATATAATGCAATAACTGTTTTTTAATAAATTTATAAATATATATATTTTACCTCACCCATGTGTTCGAAGAGATCAACAGCTGTAGAATTCAATATTTCTTCTGCTATCAGTCCAAAGACCACAATGTCTATGCATCCAGTATCATCCTCTATTTCCAAGCAGACTTGACAACTATAATTAATGAGAATATTATTATTGTGTAATTTTGATAATTACTATGTTATATTTATCATGTAAAAAATGATCATTTAAAATAATGAGATAAAATGCTTATCGTGGTTATCCGATGCTCATATCTTTGCAATTATAGCACAAGAATATTTCATTATAATCATATCCAGTTGCTTTATTACAATTTGCACAGAACATGTAGCAGAACGATTGATGTAAGTCGAGTAATAAAAATTTGCCTTTAATAACGAATGTTAGTTTCTGTATTAAAAAATGAGAAATAAATGTATAATATAAATGCAGCAATAAAGTGAATTTAAATAGAAAGAAATAATTTAGTTTTAGAAAAGAGAGTTATACTGCCATTGGTTCTGTGGAATCAATAATTTCAGCAACTTCATAAATTTTTGTTATCATTTGCATGGCACTGGTTGAAGTTGATCCTCTTGATGTATTTAAATTCTTGGCCATAATTTCTTCTAGCAATGTATCATTTTGTATTGCCCTAAAAAAGTTAGATTAATAATTAAAACGATGTAAATAGTAAAAAAGCAATAATATATACTAAAAGTATATGATATTATGTTATAATGAATAAGGCAATAAATAATTTAAATTTTATAAAGTTAATTACTGAAAAAAATTCTTTTAAATAAATGATTTACCATGTTCGTAATGAAACTGCAGGTGGTAGAAGAGGATCGATGATGAAAACACTTGTTGGTTTTGATGATAGAGAAAGACCTACATTATAAATATGTGTTAGCAATTATATAAATATATGATAAATAATTAAGAAGAATATTATTGTCAATGAGAAGTACCATTATAAGAACCAACTTTAATTCGTGTTACAAGAATTATTGGTTTTGCTATAATAATGTTTGAAATTTGCTTGCATTTGTCATGAACAAATCGAGCCCACATTGTTAAATACAAAGGCTTCAGGCTATTCAAGTTAGAAATTAAATTAAATTTGTAATAATAAAAGAATTATAATGTATTAAAAAAAATGCTATAAATGTAATTTGGGATGTGTTTAAACCTTTCATCAATAATTTGTATATCTTGAACTGTTATCTTTCCATGGATAGTGTTGACTTCTCTTGATGGTATCATCTGTATCGCAGCAGCTAAGATATCTATTTCATTAAAATGTTTGTTGTTAGTTCATAAGGAACAATAGCATATAAATTTATATAATAATTACCTATTTCAGAATCGGTGTCCTTATAAGCGTCAAACTCATTGAAATGGATGATATTGTATTATGGAGCTTTTAGTACTAGTTCATCATCTTCAAGATTTTCAATAATTATTCTAGAATTGATTATCTATTGATATTGATGTTCTTCTATCTTATGTCTTGGATCTATTGCTTTCACATATGCATTGCCTATATAATAAGATTGAAAAATATGCAATGCATCATCGCGTAGATCAATATCTCTATCAAATATAACTTCTTGCAATCAATTTCCCTGTAAGAAAATAAATGAAAAAGCTAATGATTTAAATTTAAATAATTAAATATTTATGTATTAATAGTAAATATAATATGGTAAATACAATAGAAAAAAATAAAATATTTATAGAACCAAATGTATAAAATATAATAAATATAAAATGATTCATACCTGAGAATCAATCAGTGTGAGGTTTTGATATTTTGTTGGTGAGTTCTGTGCTACTCGTTTTGGCTATTTTTCCGCAACAAACATCTTTATTTTCCAATTTTTAGTAGCTGGAGTGATGTCTTTGGTTGATGCATGAACAGTTTGCATGTTTACTATATTTAAAAATTAGAAGACAGTAAAATATTACTATAGCATCATAATGAGTTTGTTAATTTTACAAAATATTTATACACAATATTTTTTGTATAATTTCTTTCATAATTATCAATTGTAGTTGGTCTTATAAGAATTTTTGCTGAATTAGCAGTTTTGGCTTTGTGCCACATATAATTGTCCATGAGAAAATACTGGTTTAGGTAAATATATTCCTAAAGAATTTAATGTTTGTCCTTGTGATTTATTTATTGTTATTGCAAAACTTAATTTGATAGAAAATTGTGTTCGTTTAAATGGAAAACCATTATTTTCATTTGCATCTGATAAGAATGGAATTCTAGGTATAAAAACTATTTTTCCTTTGTGATGACCAACTGAAATTTCTGCATCAATGACATTAAGATTAAAATTACAACAAATTAATCGTGTTCTATTACAATAAACCTTCTGAAGGATTTATATTTATAAGTAACATGATGGGGCAATTCTTTTTAAGCAATAATTCATGTGGTGGCAATCCATTTGGTGTTAAAGTATTTAAGAAATCTTCCATAACTCCTTGTTCAGATGCATTAACGGTTTCATCAAAACTGTAATATCGCACCATGTCACTAGGGAATTTTTCAATAACCATGATATTTATTTCATCAACTGATTGATTTTTTGGTATTAATATAGCTCGATTTGTCATTTCAACTAAATTATTTGAATAATTCAATATATTTCCAAAAATGGTTTCTAATAGAGAATTTAAAGATTCAACATCATTGTTGTAAGGAA
Source organism: Pterocarya stenoptera (assembly GCA_003123785.1). Taxonomy (NCBI): domain Eukaryota; kingdom Viridiplantae; phylum Streptophyta; class Magnoliopsida; order Fagales; family Juglandaceae; genus Pterocarya; species Pterocarya stenoptera. Next base: position 144,665 of record QEOT01001058.1, on the reverse strand, counting down.
TAAGCATTTCCATTGAAATTTTGATTATTTCATTAACAGTAATTGGTTCATTACCATTACCAACTTCAATCAAATAACGCGAGAAATCAGGATCCAATATAGCTCTCATATTTTTTGTTAATTTTATTTTGATTAAAGAAGACCATAAATAGGAAGAGGCTAAGCTTGCATCAATTTGTTCTTCTCTTGTGCTTTTACGAATTACATGTAATACTTGACGACAATATCCACCAAAAACAATAATTTTTCCACCAAAAGGGACGTCTGTATCATTTATATCTCGCAACATTTTATCTACTGCCTCTATAAAATGTTTTCCAGACATAGGTGCTTCATCCCATATAATTAATTTTGCAAGACGTAATAATTTAGCAAGATTTCCTTGTTTGCTAACATTGCATGTACTATTTTTTTCTATATTTAATGGAATTTTAAAGCGTGAATGTGCTGTTCGACCTCTAGGTAAAATTGATGCAGCAACACCAGATGATGCAGTTACAAGTGCTATTATTTGTTTCAATCTAATTTCAGCAATTAATGCTTTATATAAAAATATTTTTCCAGTGTCAGTAGGACCATCAATGAAGAATGCAGCAGATTTGTTGAGAAGTAAAGTTTCAAAAATTAAATTATATACATGTTTTTGTTCAAAATTTAGATAGTTTGATGCAAGAAAACCTTCTTCTGGAATTGTAACAGTTAATTTTTCATCAATTTCTTGATGTGTAAATTCTTCATCATCAGAGAATATATCAATAGGAGCAAAATGATACATATTTATATTTTTTCTCATTGATTCGAGCGTAAAATAGATGTTTTGTAATACCATTTTTTTAATATTTGTTGTTGTTGTATTTGTTAAATGAAAATCTGCTGACATTTCTATTTCAAATCATTCCCAAAATTCTTTTGAATTTGTAAGATTACAATATACTAAAATTGTTGCAAAAAGACGCCTTAAACTGTTTGGCATTTGGTATAAACAAACTTCTTGTAAACACTCTTCTAAACTACTATCTTTGTTCAATAGGCTATGTAAATTAGCTGCTTCACGAAATGTTGGTACAATAATGCCATTAATTGTTTTTAAATCTTCAAATGATTTTGGTCCTCTAATGTGATTCAATAATATTTGTAAGTAATATCTTTTACCTTCAATTGGATTTACAGTGACAATTCGGCCTATAATATTTCTTTTTTTTCTTGGAGTCCAAATTTTATGTTGTTGATTTCAAACAAAATTTTCAGGAAATTCTCTATATAATAAATTGTGTGCGTTTTGATCAATTTGATTTGTTAAAAAAAATTCAGTTAATATTGATTTTGACAAATCTGAATTTAAAATATTGTTCAAGTTTTTGTGTGTACGGAAAGTTACTAAATGTTGATATTCAAGATGAAGGTGTAAACTATAAACTGATGGATACATTTCATTAAGTGTAAAACTATATATTCTCCACATAGCTTCAGGTGGAGTAATCCATCTACCTGATTGAAATTGTTCAATTTCATCAATTTGTTGGTTATTTTTGTTGTTTATTAAATTGAAAGCAATACGATCATGTCTTTTATAAATGTATTTATACAGATATTTAGTAGCTTCAATTGTAGAACAAATTTCAACATTTATATGACAATTAAATTTTGAAAGAATGTATGGATTATATGGAACAACCCAACGATTATCTAAATTGTGTCCTCTAACTTTCACAATTACTCCATCATTAGAACCTTTATATAATTGAAAACAATCGATTCCAACAATTGTTTTAGATGTGAATTCTTTGGGATATCGATTTTTGCAAGTTCCATTTTTTTTATACATACATTAGTTGGATTTAATGTTCCACAAGGGTCATGCATCATATGTTTAACAACAGTTTTATATAAATGTAAATTTTTTATTTTATCAAGTATTTCTGCTGAAACAATTTTATCGAAAGATTCAGGAGCATAAATTCACCAATCTTTTGTAGTATTATTAAGAAATGAACATGTGGTAAACATCTTTTTTTATGTTCAATTGTGTAAACATATGCTGCAACTTTACCAAAAATTTCTTGCTTGAATAACTCGTTTTCTAAATCTTGTAATTTTGCTCTAAAAATTCGTGCTATTAAATCAAGACGATTTTGAACTTCTTTATGTGGCTTTAATTCATTTAAAATTTCTTTCCAATTTGGATTACATGTCATAGTTAAGAAAATGTCAGGTTTGCCAAAACGTTGAACTAATGCCATTGCTTCCATATATCTTTTGCGCATATCTCTTAGACCACCAATAAAAAATGAAGGTAAGATAATACGTTTTCCAATTTTAGAGCTATTAGTTTCTTCAATTGAAATACTATTGACAATACTTTGATATACATCTGATCTAATTTCCTGTTGTTTTGAACGAAAATAATTTAATCTTGATGTTTCAATTTTAATATACATGTCAACAACAAATTGTTGTAACAAACGACCAGATAATAACAAAATTGATTTGTTGTGTTGTCTAATCTGTAATTTGAAACAATAATATTCACGACACGAAACTGTTGGTTGTTTTTTCTTCTTCTTCAAAACAACAAAAATTATGGGAACAAATTTAGAAATATAAACATATGAAAGTTTAAGATAAAGAAGTTAGAAGAGTTAAAGTTATTAGTACCTTCTTCTTCGGTTCGAAGTAGTTCTTCTGCATTATTTAACTGTTGGAAATCAATTAGTGTTGATGTTTGATTGTTTAATAATATTGTTCCTTTTTTGAAATTTTTAATTCCTTCATACCAACCAGAATCACCAAGAGGAAATAATAATGGATATTGGAGTGGATCAAAACAACCAAAATAGTATTGAACAATATGATTTCTACCTGTATGACTAAAAACAATAATGTTTCGATTTGTTTCTTCTGTATAATTGTCAGATTCAGTCCAAATAGCTGCAACTTGTGATACTAATGGGGCATTATAAACACGTTGATCCAACCCAACATTAGATCTTATGTGAATTATATGATTTCCGAGATTTGGAATGTTGCTCAAACTTTGGAAGAAACGATTATATGGATTAACCCTGAAGTTGCTGTGATGAGTGGAAGTGGAAGTGGAAGTCTTCATTGACTATGGCCCCTCACTGGTTTTGTTGTCTGTTGATGAGGGTACATGTTGTTTGTTGTTAATACGCCCCCGCAAACGGTGCCAAGGTACGAGGCCAAGTTTGTTGCAAAGCGGAAAGAGAGCTAGGTGCCCAAGTGGTTTGGTGAAGAGGTCAGCAAGTTGCAAGGAGGCCGGTATATGACAGGTATGAAGGAGGCCAAGGGCGACACGTTCACGTATATAATGGTAGTCGATTTTAATGTGTTTGCTTCGAGCATGAAAAACAGGGTTGATAGTCATATAAAGTGCACTAAGATTGTCACAAAGTAGTAAGGGTGGTGCACGTAGTTTGATGCTGAGGTCTCGTAGGAGAAAGGAGATCCATGTAAGTTTAGCTGTGGTTTGGGCCATAACTTTATACTCAGCTTCAATACTTGAGCTAGAGACAGTATGCTATTTTTTTGCAGTCCAAGAGATGCAGTTACTACCGAGAAAGACACAATATCCTGTTATGGAGCGTCGAGTGAGAGGACAGTCAGCCCAATCTGCATCAGAAAATGCATAAAGATCAAGTGTAGAGTTGGAGCTGAAATGAAGTCCAAAATGAACCGTTCCTTTCACATATCTAAGGATACATTTAACCATTTTAAAATGAGCTTCTGTAGGTGAGTGCATAAATTGAGACACAAAGTTAACACTATATACAAGATCAGGGCGTGTAAGAGTAAGGTATTGTAAAGCCCCAATAAGACTGCGATAATGGGCTGGGTCCAAAAAAGGAGTTGTAGATTTGAGACCATTGGTCTTAGTCATCATAGGTACCCATGGGCTTGCAGTCGCTCATTTGGGCATGGTCTAAAATGTCATGAGCATATTTAGCTTGAGTCAACATGAGGCCATCAGAGGTGTGTGTAATTTGAATTCCTAGAAAATAATAAATGGGACCTAAGTCTTTCATGGCAAATTGATTGCTAAGAGTTGAGATAAAGTCTGAAAGTAAATCCTTAGAAGATCTAGTAAGTAAAATATCATCAACATACAAGAGTAATATAAGACATCCACGAGAGGAATGGTAAATAAATAAAGATGAGTCGACAGTGCTACAATTAAAACCATAAGTGAGTAAGAAAGAACTAAATTTGTCAAACCATGCGCGTGGAGCTTGTTTTAAGCCATACAAAGCTTTGTTTAGTTTACAAACATGAGAGGAATGAGTTGAGTGAATAAAACCTGGAGGTTGTTCCATGTAGACAGGCTCATGGAGGTCCCTGTGGAGAAATGCAATTTTTACATCCAATTGATGAATGTCCCAATAGTTGATCAGAGCAATACTAATAACAGTTCGGATGTATTTGGTCGGATTACTGGGGATAAAGTTTCATGATAATTAATACTGGCTATTTGGTGAAAGCCCTTTGCTACTAAGCGAGCTTTCAGACCATTGAGAGTGCCATCAGCATTGAGTTTTGTTTTAAAAATCCATTTGCAACCAATAACATCTATGGTGGAATCACGTTTCACAAGAGTCCATGTATTGTTGGCATATAAGGCTTTCAGTTCATCAAGCATAGCTTGGGTCCATCCGGAGTGATTGAGAGCAGAGCTTATGGTTTTGGGCTCCTTGGGTATGTTGTTGAGATCAAGGAGATTAGCATATTTAGGATTGAGTTTTTGAATACTGGCACGTGATCGGGTAATCATTGTGTGTTAAGGAGGCGGTGGTCGGCTTGGTGGAATGCATGGAGGTATAGAAGAAGGAGATATGTCGAATGTGTCTGTTGTAGGGATGTGTGGTTATGGCTCAGGAACGAAAGAGAGAGTGATCGGTGGTAAGGGAATATGTAGGTCTGGGAGAGAAGATGGAGTGGTGAGGTGGGGTGAGGTTCAGGGAGGTGTAATCCAAATATTCAATATATATAAGGTTGGGTCAAAAGGTGGTGGAAGGTGTAGGTTCCCATGATTTTTATAAGGAAAATTAATTTCATAAAAAACAACATGATGAGAAATATAAGTACGACATGTAGGCAGGTAATAGCATTTGTACCCACGATGGTGATCACTGTACCCTAAAAAATACATGGTAAAGTTTTGGGATCAAGTTTATTTTGCTTAGTGTCCCAAGTGTATGGATAACATTTAGAACCAAACACACGCAAAGATTGATAATCAGGTAAGGTGTTATACAAAATTGAAAAAGGTGATTGCAAATCCAGAGTAGATGACGGAAGAAAATTTATTAAAAATACAGCTGTGGCGAAAGCTTCAACCCAAAAACGTTATGGAACACCACTATGAAAAAGCATTGTCATACCAAGTTCTCTAATAATACGATGACGACGTTCCACTATGCCATTTTATTCAGGGGTATGGGGGCAGGAAAATTGATGAATAGTACCTTGTTGTTGTAAATGTGAGATAAGCTGTGTATTAGTAAATTCTCCAGCCCTATCGCTTTGAAAATTTTTTATTTTTTTATTGAATTGTCGTTCGACATATTTTTAAAAAAGCAAGAAGGTTGGATAAAAATCAGATTTTTTTTCGAAGTGGTATGAACCACATAAATTTAGAAAAAACATCTACAATGCAGGCATAATAGGAAAATTTACCAACAGCAATAGCAGGAGCAGGTCCCCATAAATCACAATAAACTTTATAAAAAATAGCATGAGTTAAAGTAGTGGAGGGTAAAAAAGGAAGTTTTCTTAGTTTCCCAAGTTGACAACTTTCACAAATAGTTAGTGTTTTGTTGGTGCCATAAATTTGAATAAGCCCTTTAGATTTAAGGACTTGGATAACAGTTGCCTGAGGATGTCCCAAGTGTTGGTGCGAAACGTCCTCTGGAACACGCCGAAATCGAGTTGAAAAATGAGCTTCATACAGAGGAGAAACGACATAGAGGTTACCCTTCCGTTGTCCGGTCAACAAGATGCAGTGGTCTCCCGTTCCTTAACATTAAAACCAACGCCGTAAAATTCGCAGTGATATGGATTATTAGTGGTGAGTTGCCCAATAGATAAAATGTTTTTTGCTAATGCGGGCACTAATAAAACATCACATAACTTGATTTCAGTAGTACCATTATCAAGATAAGTATCACCAGTATGAGTAATAGCATGAGAACTACCATCTCCAATAATAACTGTATCATTGCCAAAATAACGACATAAATTTTCGAGTATACCTAGGTTGCTGGTCATATAAGCAGATGCACCAGTGTCAGCAATCCATTCAATATTATGAGAGAAATTGTCAAGGGGCATTGCAGCGAGGGCCAGAGGAATATCCTTAGGTTGATATGAGTGATTGAACTGGTTTCAATATTTGAGAGCAATATGACCTCTTTTTTCACAAATTTGACATGTGGGTGGTGGGTCACGGGCTTTGTCAGGCTGTTCATTTGAATTAGGCCTGTGTGAAGTGGCCTTTACCATTGTTGAAGATGGCCCGTGTGTGTTAATTTGAGATGGCCCGTGAGGCCCGTACGAGTCATCCTTTCCGTGGGGATTATTTTCTTCTCGCCTGAAGTAAGTTGCAGGGTGGAATCCACGCCCCCGTGAGGAGAAGCCCCTCTCCTGCTGCACACGGCCACCTCCACGGTGGTTCTTGAATGTTTGGGTCCTTGTTTGCTGGCCATTGAAGGCTACTGGTGGGTTGATTTCATGGATTGAGGTGCAAATCTTGTACCCTTGAAGCAGAGGAATCACTTCGGCATAGGACGGCATGGAGGGCTTTAACATTGAGGTGGTGAATGGCTCATTGCGGGCTCCGAGGCTATTCAACAAAGAGAAGACTTTCATCTTATCTGTAACGGGTCTCCCGATGGAAGTCAAGCTGTCACACAGCCCCTTAAACATCCTCAAGTGCTCGGCTAGTGGAGTAGTGGTGTCTTTCTTCAAGTAAGTTAGCTGCTATGTGAGGTGAAATTCTCGTTCATGAGATTCATGAGCATAGGCATCTTTGAGGACGTTCCAAACTTGTTGAGCTGAGTTGAGAGCCACAACTAATCCGAGAGCCTCTTCGGTAAGGGTCCCTATAATCCATCCTCTTAGTAATCGCTCTGATTTTCTCCATTGGAGGAAGACTGATGATGTTTCTATTTTGCTAGAACCCGTGGCTCCTTCTACTGTTATTTCAAGTTCTGGAGGTGCCAAGTCTGTCAAGAGGTGATCTATGAGGTCTTGGCTCTCAGCCAAGGCCAGTAGTTGCTCACACCATAGTGGATAGTTGCTGTTATTGAGGTGCAATGTGACGAAATTACCAACATTGAGAGCAATGGAAGCCATTGGAGGAAGACTCTCCTCACTCACAATAGCTCTGATACCATACAGAAGATATGAACACTAAGTGTTTGATAAAATATTTCTATTACCGTGAGATACATGAGAGTCTTCCATTATTTTTATAATTACAAGAATGCAAGTGTTAATGGTGGATTAGCCGTTGTATGTGGGAGTGGTAGCCGTTGCCTAAAGTTGCTGTGATGAGTGGAAGTGGAAGTCTTCATTGACTATGGTCCCTCACTTGTTTTGTTGTCTGTTGAAGGGTGTACATGTTTGTTGTTAATAGGTTGTGCTAGAATTTTCTTTTTGTGTAGAGAGTTTCTGGGGATTTTACTGATCTTAGCTGATGTGGTAAAGTAGTGCAATGCTTCTAGGCTAAAATTGTTGGGGAGGGAGATAGTTGAGACGCTTGAGTGAGTGACTGAGAGAGAGAGAAGAAATGAATGATGATCCCTACATGCGAATCTGTTCGTCAATTTGCTACAATCTTGTCAGCTCATCATTTGTGGGTCTAAAATAGGAAATGTCACGCTGGTAGCATCTCTATATTATAATGTTGTTAGTTAGTTATCTGTATGCGGATATTGTGGGTGCAGAGGTTGAAGAGGTTGAGGGTTGCTAGGTAATATAATTGTTCTAAGATATTTTTAGATATATTTTTTTTAAAGATTATTCAAACATAAAATATTTTAAATTTTAAATCTTCAAATTTTAATATACTAATTACCTAATCATTACTATTTTATCAAACTTTCGAACAAATACAAAAAACTAGGTATGTTCATTCGGATCGTATTTTCTTGGGGCCCGATCCAGAACTCGGTTATCCAGATTCCAGTTATGGGTTCCGGTTTGGAATAAACTCAATCCAGTACCCGCATAGAAAAATCCAAGTAAACCTAGTCTGAGTACTAGGTTTTAAACCCAGAATCGGTGTGTGTTTTTTTTTTCTCTTGGTTTGAATGTTTTATATACACACACGAAGGCCATGCACTTCATTGATGCTGCATGTGGTGAAGGCTTAAAAATGGTAATTTTATGATCTTGTTAGAAAATCATGGGGTACGTATATTATACAAACGAGCCTATAACCCGCGCAATGTACGGATTGTCATAAAATAGAGAAGTGATTGTAAAAGATATTCAAATCTGTATATATCCGAATATGTAGGTTATAAATTGAGATTTAGTATATATTTGAATACAAAATTCTTTCTAACCAAAACATTGCAGAGTCGATACACTCTCCACAGCTTCTGTCCTCCACCATCTCCTGCGTGGCTTGAGTTTACTGAAACATACGCATCCGTCTAATACTGAAACCTTGTACAACCCACAAAAGATGGACATTAAAGCTAGAAAACCTACCAACCAAATCAAGAAGTAAAACAAAACCATCAATCAAATACTTGTGTATTCATCGGTTTCAATTACCCAAATTTAACCATTTTTTTTAACTAGGGTGTGCGAGGGTTGCACCTTCCAGGCTGCCTAACAATTTATTTAACTGTGATGAAGATCATAAACTCTTAATTAAAATAAGAAATTCATTAATAATGGGATACTTTAAAAAAAAGTGCCTAACAATTTATTTCAGGCGTCGTTTTCTCAATGGTAGGCTTCTCCAATAAGCCGCCACCTTTCCCAAGCCCAACGGCTGATACTGTCATCAAAATGATCTGGTTCTTGCATTGCTTGCAAACGGTCTACCTATCCCATGCAATAATCCGATTTGAACTTCAATTTTAAAATATAAAAATGAATGTAAAATAGAAAATAATATTTAGTGGATTTTTTTATCAGTTTAAACTGAAACAAATTAAAAGTGTTTCGTTAAAAAAAAAATAAAAATAGAGAGAGAAGAAAAAAAAAAGGCAATATTTGTTTTGATTTTATCCCCAAGTCTTGCTGGTCCATAGAGAGCATGGGATGAACATGGAAGGTATAGAATATTGGTGTTGTTTCACATGGGCAACAAACCATGGATGAAGAAGAATTGAATGCCCCTGTTTTAGCCCCACAAAAACAGAGCACCGCAACAATTACACACTCCCAATCACGTACGTCTCTCCTTCTCCATCTCTAGGGTTTTTCCTACCACTTAGCTTATATATAGATGAACATATATGTTCTTTTCTAGATATAGAAACTACTAAGCGTGTGTTGCTGCCAGTCACCATACAATTCCAAACCTATATTTTTTTTTCCTCCACAAAACCACGAAGACCCTTGTTGCAGTTACCAACGCCTCACGCCACTGCCAAGCCTCACCACCACAGGGAAGCCCCACAGCCAAGCTAGCTTCTACTTTGCAACCCCCCACCACAGTGACCAAAGTCTCATGCAAGATGAAAACCACCCTCAACTAATGACCTAACACTACCAAGTCTCTCATGCACGATAGAAACCGCCAAACCTGATCAGCCACTGTGCAACAACAACATACTCCACAAAGCTGCCCATGCCACCGTGCCAAGCACTGCAAAACTTTGGAAGGGGTGCTCTGTTTTACACCACCGAAAATAAAGGAATTTTCTCCCCACCGTGAGCCACGTCGTCACTTGCATAGATAGTGCCACCGGGCACCCCACGCCACTCCCAAGCCGCTGCTTCTCTCTCTCTCTCTCTCTCTCTCTCCCTCTCTCTTCCATGAATGACAATTTGCTCTCCCTCCTTTTCTCCCTGTGCTCTGCCACCACTCCCAACCGTGCCGCTGTTGATAGTCACCCAGGCTGTCGCCACACTTAACAATCTCTCAGTAAGGAACTCTCCTCTCTATTGCACGGGTTTAGGTTTAGAAGTGTGCTTGAGAGTGACTTCTTTGATTCTTGTTTCTCTGCATGGGAGTGCTTGGCCATTTGTTTTTAACTATTTCGATGAACTTTGCAAATAAACTATAGAGCACGTTGTAGATATGCTGAATCATTGCACCTCTCAACTTTAGCATATAAACGGAATTATGTTGAACTGTAGTCCTCAAAATCAGGTTCATGTATGCGGTGCTCTTAATTTTTTACACCGATTGATGTCTAAGCAGTGCTTTAAATCTTTTCGACCGATTGACATTTGGTTCTTCAAAGTCTGGCGCTGTGGGGTGGCTTGGTTGTGGCTCACAGTGGGGGAAAGGTTACTCTGTTTCGATGGTGCACCGCTTGACCCTTTGTAAATATGTTGAATCATTGCACCTCTTGAATCTTTGCAAATAATCGGTTTGCAACTTTGCTAATTCATTGCACCGCTTGAACCTTTACAAATAAACGGTTTGCTGGTTTGTAAGGTGTGCTAATCATTTATGGATTGTTAAGCCGAATTTTGCGGGCTGAGTGCCAAATCAACAAGTTAAAACTTGACTTTTATATGATTAAATAGATATATAAGCCGACACAACGTAAGTGATCATCAAAACTTCAGAATAATTGTTAATTAGCTCAAAGTTTGGCTAGGCTTTATGTACGTGAACCAATAATTCTTTGCATACGGAAATTTTCTGCACTTTTGTCATTTGATGTTTAGAAAAAACAACCAACCTCTGGAAATAAATAAGTAATATTGCCGTCCCAGCCGGCCAATACTAGTGAAGGGTCCCGCCAAAGTGCTGGGGCCTGCATGGGCACCTCCCGCCATAACTCATGAGGAAATTATTTTTCTCTTTAAAAGATCTAGCTTGAGGGGGCCTTACACGGAGAATGAGGTTACCACTTTCAAAAATTAAACTTACTCGTTATAACACTTCTTGTATCGTCATTCCTGGCAATAGTGCCTAAAAAAACCAACAAAGTTATTGCAGTATAGATTGGGGTGTCAATATCATATGAAGACGGTAAAAATGCTAAAAGAACCACTAAACTAAAAGAAAAATTCTTTATACAACCGGTTTGCGTCTCCGTCACAGCATCATCTTCCACGTGGCAAACAAAAACGATGTCGTTTTATTTTTGTTTCATTTTCCTTCATTCTTCCTTTCCCATCCGCTTTTTTTGACCTACCATCTTTTGGTTTCTTTAGGCTGACTATAGTCTTAAACCAATCTCAAGAAACCATCTCTGCGATTAAGAATCTGTGTCTGATTTAACATGCCCTTGAAGTAATTTCAATTTGAATCTAATCAAAATTGCCATTAAAAGACACCCAACAGACCAAGTTTTAGCATTTATAGTGTTCAGGTTTTCTTTTCCCAGACCTCGCAAGCAACCAGAGAGCCATCGTGATTGTGAGGGTTGCCTACAAATTGCAGTTTATCAAATTGTTGAGTGCGTGAACGCGGTGCGTTCCCCCTCTTTCTCCCTCAAAATTTCATTTCCCCCTCCCTCTCCCTCCCTCCCTCCGTCCATCTCCATCTGCATGGCTTGTAGGAGTCATCGAGGTCGACGAAAAAGTCTGATCCAGTGATAGTAATTTCCCAAAGAGAAAACAGATTGGGAAGAAAAAGGAAGTATAAAGAAATTTTCATATTCTAGCATGCAAGCTCATTCACAAAAGCTCCCAAAATGACCCAGAATAAAAAAGTATACATCTAGTATGAGCTCGCATGGCTACCAAACCATCTAGAGCCAATAATCATAAAGATAGAATTAATAGGCTTGATCTGCTGAGGTTTCAGAGGTCTCCCTGTTCTCATTCTCATGTGGCACCTGGACATGATCACCAACACCTTGCTGCTTTGCAGCTCTGCTATTTTCACTGTCTTTTTCGTTGCTACAACTGTTACAACTATCCGTGAAAGAATGGAGTAACCGAGAACAGAGGAAGGTACAGTGGGAGGAAAAAGGGGCAGACTGGCAGAGGTTAGAGTTTTATAGAGTTCATTGTATTTGGAGTATTAGAAACTTCTTGTTGGTTTGGTTTTATCAAGGAAGAAATGGTGTAATTGCAGAAGAGTTGTTGCGATGGGGGCTAAGATGTATGCAAAGTGTTTGATAAATTGTTGAAGAGAAAATCACTAGCAGTCTGGGCTAGTTGCTCTTTTTCATGTTGTCTTCAGTCTGTTCTCTCTCTCTTTTTTTTTAATTGGCTGAAGTGGCAATACGATGCCGCGGGGGTTAGCACTGGCGGTTGTCTATAGAAGAGCTGAAACTAAAAACGTCAATTTAAAAATAGAAAATTGGATGTTCTTTTAAAAAAAATGAATTCTTCAACCGAAAAAATAACCAAAATTTAGATGGGAAAGCATCAGGATTTCTTCAATTGAAGTAGGTCATTCATTCAACACACAAATGATTCATTCTGTAACTAAATCAAAGATCATCGCACCAGATCCTTTAATCGGAAAATATGTCATCAAAACCAATACAAATTCAGTTGTACTTCTAAGGAATTAACTTTCCTGCTTTAAAATTCATATTGCTATTTACTAGAATAAGATTCAAAGACGACAACAAATACTAAAGCAATAAGGCAACAATGAATCATACCAGTGAAATAGCTAATCGAGACTGAATATAAACAAGTTGTTATAATTTCAGACCTCTCACAAACAAATACTCAAAGAACCAAATTAACGTAACTGATTGTAATATGCAATTAATCTTGAATATCAGACAACCAAATCACCAAGAAATTATATGATTAACGTGATCGGTTTAGTTCTCTATTTTAAACACGTTAGAAATCCAAAATCACAGTATATACTTATGCAAGATCAAAACAAAAGCAAGAATAATAAAGGAAATGCTAAATCAAACACAAGAAATTACGTGTTTTGACCCTAATGGTCTACATCCACGGCAGGAACAGTCTAGGAGTCTTTATTATTGAAGAATGCATCAAAAGCTTGAGTTTACAATCACTTACAACTATTGATCTTAGCACAAAATATGGATTAACTTCCTCATATTATCCTCTAACGAAACCACACCAGAAAACACACTTGATCATATTCTCAAGTTCAAATTTGATCTTGGTAAAACTAGGGTTTGAAAAAATCCCTTCCGTTTCTTTCCAGAATGGTGGCTTCAAAGAAAGGTAAAGTGACTTTTTTTGCTTCTGCTTTTTTTCATTCATGAAAGGCACTTGCCTTTATATACAAACCACATAATTATAAGTTTGCCATTACTGAGATATTACAAAAGTGTCATTAATCACATATTACAAAAGTGTCATTACCATTACCATATTTACAAGTGTACATCCATCCACGTAAAAGCTTGACACGTCTTCAACAAATTTCCACATTGACAAATTTTTTTATCCTTGCAAAGTGATTTTCTTCTTCTTCTAGACTGTTCCTGCAAAGTAATCTGAGCTCTAATATCTTCCCATACTAATCAAATTTAGGTAATGCCTAAACTTGGTAGCTGGTAGGGATTTTGTCATCATATTAGAAGGGTTTTCCTCAGTTGGAATCTTTTCTACTTTAACCTCTCCAAATGCTATTACATCTCTCACAAAATGAAGTCGAATGTCTATGTGTTTAGACCTTTCGTGGTATACTGAATTCTTGGCAAGATGTATAGTGTTTTGGTTATCACAGTGAAAACTCCTTTAAATATGCCTAACTCATGTGAAAAACCATTTAACCACATAGCCTCATTTATTGCTTTTGTAGTTGTTGATAAATCAACTACAGATTGTAAATTAGCTTTCCAACTAATAGCCCCTCAAAATGCTATAAATACATACACAGTCAAAGACTTTTTAGTATCCAAATTAGCAGCATAGTCAGAATCCACAAATCCCTCTAACTCACTCCTCTATTGCACATCCCCTCCAAACCTCAAATCTAGACACTGAGTTCCAATTAAGTACTATAATACCCACTTCATAGCATGCCAATGTTGCTTCCTAGGGTTACTTATAAACCTACTTACCATTCTAACAACATAGGTTAAGTCAGGTCTAGAGCACACCATAGCATACATGATGTTTCCCACCAAGCTTGCATAGGGCATACCTTGCATAAATCTAATGTCTTCCTTGATTTTAGGGGTTTGATTTATGGATAGTCTTGAATGTTGTCCTATTGGTGTGCTAACTGGTTTTAAATTATACATACCAAACCTGTTGAGGATCTTGGTGATATAGTTTTTCTGAGATAGATAGAGAAGTCTTCTTTTCCTATCTCTAACTATTTCCATACCTCATATCATCTTAGCTGGCCTAAGTTCCTTCATCTTAAATTCTATTTTCAGTATACACTTGAGTTCCTCAATTAGTTCAGCATCCCTACATGCTATAAGCATGTCATCTACATACAAGAGTATGTAGATAATGTGGTCCCTAGAACGCCTAAAGTACATACATCTATCATAATAACTCATTTTAAACCCATTGTCCAACATATGAGAGTCAAATCTTTTGTACCATTGCCTTGGGGATTGTTCAAATCCATACAATGATTTTTTAAGTAAACAAATATGATCAATGTTGGACTCATTTACATAACCCTCAGGGGGTTGCATGTAAATAGTCTCATCTAGTTCACCGTGCAAGAAACCTATTTTAACATCTAATTGCAAGTGTAAATCTTCATACACAGTATATGATAGAATTAACCTTATTGAACTGTGTTTAACAATAGGTGAAAAAATTTCATTCAAATCTATCCCTTCGCTTTGAGTGAATCCCTTTGCTACTAACCTAGCTTTATACCTAGGACCCTCAACTCCTGGTATGCCCTCTTCCTTTTGTAAATCTATTTAGACCCTACCAGCTTAGCCTTTTTAGGCTTAACAACCATTTCTTAAGTATGATTCTTTTTCTAAGAATCCATTTTCTCATCCATGGCCTGTACCCATTAATGAGACTCAATACTTTCCATGGCTTCCTTGTAGGATCTAGGATCTATTTTACAACTTCATCTACTATGGTTAAAGCATAAACAGTCATCTCACTTGACCATACCTCTTGGGGGGTTTTATAACCCTCCTTTTTCGATCCTTAACGAAGTTGTAAAAACTAACTCCACCTTGGTCCTCATCACCTAAAGTGGAAGTTTGAGTCTCAGCGTCTTGGCCTTCTATTTTTCTCAAATTATTGTCAGGTTGCTCCACCTCAAGATGTATCTTCTCAGGGTTAGTATCCTAAGTGGGGGTTCAAGTCTTTAGTTTTAACTTGAGTCATTTCATGGTCATTAAATACCACATCTCTACTAATGATACATTTTTGTATCCCTAGCTCATCAATTCATAACTTGTACCCTTTTACTCCCTCAGGGTACTCTACAAAGATACATTTCATAGCCCTTGGTTCCAGTTTGTCAGTTCGGGTGTGAGCATGCGCAACACACCCAAACACGCTCAAGTAGTCATAATTAGAAGGTTTTCCAGTCCACATTTTTTGAGGAATCTTAAACCCTATTGCTGAAGAAGGACTCCTATTAATTAAATGGACTATAGTTGTGGCAACTTCAGCCCAAAAAGACTTAGGAAGTCCCGAGTTTGATCAGTAAGCATTTAACCCTCTCCAATATGGTCCTACTCATCCTATCGGCTCGACTATTTTGTTGAGGGGTTTTCCTTACTGTTTTATGCCTAGCCATACCCTCATTCTTATAGAACTGATTAAATTCACTTGAGAGATACTCAAGCCCATTATCAGTTCTTAATTTCTTAACCTTCCTTTCTATTTAGGTTTCTATCAATTTCTTCCATTCCTTGAATTTTTCAAAAGTGTCACTTTTATTTTTAAGAATGTACAGCCACACTTTTCTGGAATAGTAATCAATTATAGAGAGAAAATAACTTCCCCCTCCATGTGAATTGACCCTAGCTGGACCCTAAAGGTCCGAGTGCACATAGTCCAGGGTTTGTTTTGTAGTGTGAGTGACTGTTTTAAAACTTACCCTTTTTGCTTTCCTAAGGATGCAATCCTCACAAAAAGGTAAAATTTTCAGTTTTTTCTCACCTAGCAACCCTTGTTTATGGAGTTCTAAAAGTCCCTTGTGACTCACGTGACCTAAGCTTTTGTGCCATAAAACAACCCTATCCTCACCCTTTTCTAGGATAGAAGAAACCTCACCTATAACATTTTTCCCAATGAGGGTATACAAATCATTTTTAATGACTCATTTCATCATGATGAGTAAATCCTTAGCAACCTTCAAAGATCCTGATTCAGATTTAAAAGTGTACCCGAATTGGTCTAACACACCTAGTGAGATTAGGTTTCTTTTTAATTCAGGTATGTATCTAACCTCAGTTAAGAGTCTTTCAATACCATTATGGAGCCTTAGTCTCACCGACCCTATACCCTAGATTTTACAAGACTTATTATTGCTAAGCATCACAAACCCCCTATCTAAACTAGTAAAAGTTTCAAACCATGTTTTATTAGGACACATGTGAAAAGAACATCCTGAATCAAGGATCCATTCTTTTCTTGAATCAACCTCGGACACATTTAGAACCTCTGCACTCTCATACTCGTCACTAACAACCGAGACATCCCCTTTCTCCTTAGACCTATTTCCTGTGTTAGATATCTTATTAGGGCAATCTCTTTTGAAATGCCCCTATTTGTGATACAGAAAACATTTTAATTGCGTCCCTTTAGATTTAGACCTACCCCTCACATTGTTTTTACTGTTCTTTCCCTTTTGACCTCTTTTTTCAGCTCCACCCTCGCAATCAAGCCCTCCCCAGCTTCAGATTTTATTTCAGACATGGCTTGTAATTTCCTGGAATGTAACACGACCTAAACCTCATCTAAGGTCAGTGTTTCCCTTCATACATTATGGTCTCTTTCAAACTAGTATAAGAACTATTCCGAGAACTCAACAATAAAATTGCTTGATCTTCATCGTCAATTTTAATATCAATATGATCCAAATCTAAAATAATTTTATTAAAAGCATCGAGATGGTCAGAAATCAATATACCTGCGGACATCTTGAATGTGTAGAGCTTTGTTTTCTTGTACAGTCGGTTGGCCAGAGATTTTGTCATGTAGAGGCTCTCTAATTTCAGCCAAATTCCAACAGCGATGTCTTCGTTGGCGACCTCTCTCAGAACTTTGTCTCTAAGAGAAAGAATGAGTGTGCTGTGAGCCTTCCTCAAGATTTCTTTCTTATCCTTCTCTTCAATAGATTCCATTTTCTTTTCTCCAAGAAGAGCTTCTTGGAGATCCTGTTGAGTGAGAAGGGCTTTCATCTTGATCCTCCACAGCACAATGTCATTTTTTCCATCAGACTTTTCGATATCGAACCTCGCATTCCCCATCGAACCAAAGCTCTTGATACCACTTGTTATAATTTCAGACCTCTCACAAACAAATACTCAAAGAACCAAATTAATGTAACTGGTTGTTATATGCAATTTATCTTGAATATCAGACAACCAAATCACCAAGAAATTATATGATTAACGTGATCGGTTTAGTTCTCTACTTTAAACACGTTAGAAACCTGAAATCACAGTATATACTCATGCAAGATCAAAATAAAAGCAAGAGTAATAAAGGAAATGCGAAATCAACACAAGAAATTACGTGGTTTAACCCTAATGATCTACATCCACTGCAGGAATAGTTTAGGAGTCTTTATTATTGAAGTATGCATAAAAAACTTGAGTTTCACTTACAACCAATGATCACCGCATAAAATTTGGATTGGCTTCCTTGTATTATCCTCTAATGAAACCACACCATAAAACACACTTGATCATCTCCTTAAACTCCAATTTGATCTTGGTAAAACTAGAGTTTGAAAAAGCCCCTTATGTTTCTTTCTAGGATCGCGGCTTCAAAGAAAGGTAAAGTGACTTTTTTTGCTTCTGCTTTCTTTCATTCATGGAAGGCACTTGCATTTATATACAAACTACATAATTACACGTTTGCCATTACTGAGATATTACAAAAGTGCCATTAATCACATATTACAAAAGTGTCATTACCATTACTATATTTATAAGTGTACATCCATACACGTAAAAGCTTGACATGTCTTCAACACAAGTGTATCAGCAACTCAATAGGTACAGCATGACTATGAAGAGAATTAACACAAGTTTCTCAAATCTCAAAACTAGTCTACTGAAAGAAATTCTAAAAGCCAGAAATGTTTAAACGTGAAAACCCTATTATTTATGGCAAGCGGTGCCCATGTAGGGAAAACAAATTTCCCTTTAAACGTGAGGAAACACACATAAACAAAATCAGTATAATAATGCACATGTACTCATCACACCCCCAACCAACTTATTGCTAGTCTCTAGCAATTAAGATGCAAAGAAAACAGTGAATAGTCCAAAATATAGTTGAAATTATAACCAAGTTCCAACTCAACCGCAGTTCATGTCTTTCAAACTCAACACCACAAAAGATTAATGACACCACCAAAATCAGAATATCAAGAACACCTATAGAATTTGTGAGTGTGTGTCAAGCCATAACCATCTTACCATAATCCCAATGCACACAATGTCGAGGGCATCTCAAACAAAAGTTTTAACTCCATACCACAAAGTTGTCATAAATGTCAATCTAGTGTAGGGAACCACTCTATGGAGTTAAGAAATGGTGTCCACACTGTTGATGCTGTAAAAATCGCACAACAGGCAGAAAGGAGAGAAAGAGTCATTCTAGGTCTACTGGGACTTGAGCCTCGATCGGTGTTGTATGGAGCCTCCAATAGTGTTTCGGTGTGGCTGTATAGTGGCGATGCGTACGTCCATGATGATGAATGAAAAATATAAGTGCAGAGAAATAAAAGAGATGAATACATGGGTTTACATGGTTTGGTATAATGCCTACGTCCATGGGTGTTTGGGGAGGAGAAATACACTATAATATTTTTGTTTACAGTCTCTCATGGTCTCTCATTCCTTACTGGTACAATGGTGGCTTCAAATACATTTACTGGAGGAATATCGGTCATTGGAGCTCCCTGTTATCAAGTTGGAGGAGAGGTCAAAAAGGAAGAAGGAGAACTGAAGAAGAAGATCTGAAGCAGCCGAAGTCCCACTGGTGCGCTCCTTTCACTGGAAGAAGAAGGGGAGGAAGAAAACGAAGTTGAGAGCCTACTGCAAGTCATATGGCTGAAGGCCTTTTAATCCACCCCTGTTGAGTGTGCCAGTCGGTAATGGTGGGACTGGACCCTTGCATGTGTCAGCCATTTTTCTCCGTAATTTCCTTTGACCGGCTCTAACCCACATGCCACCTACCTGCTGCACCTCCTTCCTTATCCCCCACTCATATCTTTTGTCCCTCACTCATAACTTTTTGTCCCCCACTCCTAATGTTGCCTGGTGTCTGGGCCCGGTATTGACTTGATTATTTTCTCCACTCACAGTGCCCCACGATTCTTAAAGGTAGGTAAAAACCTTGAGAATCTTTAGAGGTAAAAATGTAGCCGACTTGGTCTGCCTGGATACGTAGGGAAGTAAATTTTGAAGGTCGATCCCCGTTCATTTGTTCCTCTAGCGCAAATAGTAAATATTTTTCAACTCAAGTTTGAGATATGAGCTCGATTACGTAGTGTGCGGGTAGGCAGCTTATGCGAGTCTAGGGTGGGAGATGGGCTCGACCGCGTAGAGTGCGAGCGCGAGGCTCGGCTAAGGTAGGAAATGGACTCAACTACGTAGAGTGCGAGTGCGTGGCTTGTCTAAGGTGGGAGATGGACCCAAACACGTAGAGTACGAACGCGTGGCTCATCTAAAGTGGGAGATGGGCTCGATCGCATAAAGTGAAAGCGCGAAACTCGACTAAGGTAGGAGATAGATTCAATCTTGTAGAGAGCGAGTGCATGGATAGTCTAAGGCGGAAGATGGACTCAACCATGTAGAGTGCGAGCGCGTGGTTCATCTAAGGCGGGAGATGGGCTCGACAGCGTAGAGTGAGAGCACGAAACTTGCCTAAGGCGGAAGATGGACTCGACCATGTAGAGTGTGAGCGCGTGGCTCGTCTAAAGTGGGAGATGGACTCAACCACGTAGAGTACGAGCACCTGGATGTAGAATGCTAGCATGTGGCTCATCTAAGGTGGGAGATGGACTTGACCGCATAAAGTGTGAGCGCGAAGCTCTGCTAAGGGGGAGATGGACTCAACCGTGTAGAGGGCGAGCACGTGACTCTTCTAAGGTGGGAGATGGACTCGATCGCGTAGAGTGCGAGCACGTGGCTCATCTAAGGAGGGAGATGGACTCGACCGCGTAAAGTGCCAGCACGAAGCTCGGCTAAGGTGGGAGATGGACTTGACCGTGTTTGGTGCGAGTGCGAAGCTCAATTAAGGTAAGAGATGGACTTGACTGTGTATGGTGCAAGCGCGAAACTCAGATGAAGAGGGAGGTTGGCTCAGTTAAGGAATATCGAAACTCAGATGTTTGTTGTTATTTGTAAAGTGTATGTTCGTTTGATACTTGTGTTTTGTTGTTAGTGTTGGAGTTTGTGTGAAGTAACCCTTGCAAAGTGGTTAGAAAGCCCATCAACCCTTTAGGTGCACTTTTGGCAATTGTTGAGCTCGTCGGCTTGTTCCCGAAGGTAACCCACATAAGGCGGTTGTGGAGTTTGAAGGCTCGTTGACTTCGAATGCTCGTTCTTGGAGGTAGCCCACTGGCATGGTTATGGCTCGAGCTGACACTCGGCATGAGTCTAGAGACCCGACTTCTTGGCGAATGTAGGGACTCGGCTTTGTTGAAAGGGGGTCGGCGAGTCTAAAGACTTGACCTTACCCCACAGCAAGTCTAGGAACTCGTCTTATTGCGAGTGTAAGGACTCGGCTTTGTTGGATGGGGGGTCGACGAGTCTAGAGCCTTGGCCTTACCCTGCAGTGAGTCTAGTGACCTGTTCTTTTGCGATTGTAGGGATTCAGCTTTGTTGGACAAGGGATCGGCGAGTCTAGAAACTTGGCCTTACCCTCCAGCGAGACTAGAGACCCGTCTTCTTACGAGTGTAGGGACTCAACTTTGTTGGACAGGCGGTCGGCAAGTTTAAAAACTTGGCCTTACCCAGCAATGAGTTTAGGAACCCATTTTCTTGTGAGTGTAGGGACTCGGCTTTGTTGGACGGATGTGTTCATCTGTGCAAAACCGCTCCGTCGGAGCGCGGGGCCACATGATCAATGTTTCCGCACTACAAGAAGTAACTTTGTTAGTAGAAATAAATTCACAAAAATTTTGAGAGACAATACCAGGAAGTTTTTAGTTGCTGTGGTCAATCTTTTTGCTTTGACTAAAAAATTGTTTGTTGTTGATTCTGATTTTCGTGCAAGTGGGTCCAAGTAAAGTGAGGTACCAAGCTCTGTTTTCCCAAGCCGTAGAGGTGTATCCTGAGTGGAGGTGACATCACCGAGTAGAGGTGACTTCCCGAGCTAGTGGGCTGTTGTGCAAGTGTTGTCCTGTATAGATGACTCCCGAATGGGAGTGGCCTTCCC
This sequence comes from Pterocarya stenoptera, assembly GCA_003123785.1. Taxonomy (NCBI): domain Eukaryota; kingdom Viridiplantae; phylum Streptophyta; class Magnoliopsida; order Fagales; family Juglandaceae; genus Pterocarya; species Pterocarya stenoptera. The sequence continues at coordinate 122,999 of QEOT01001058.1, read as the reverse complement.
ATGCAAATGAGGTGCAGGTGCTTCCTGAGCCGTTAGGTCCTGAGCAGAAGTAGAGGAGCCCTGGCTAGAGGAGGTGTCGAGCAAATCATGAGGTACTGAGTGGGTAACTCCCGAGCAAAGTGAGGTGTTGCCCCAAGCCAGTGGGGTGTTAAGCTGGTGACTCCCAACCAGGTGAGGTGCTGTCTTGAGTTGGTGGCGTGCCAAGCAGGTGGTTCCTGAGCCGAACTTTATTTGTTTCCTGAGCTGAACTCCCATGCCTAAACTTGTTTCCTGAGCTTAATAAATCCTGGGCAGAGGAGTCCCAAGGAGAGTGGGCTGTGATGGTGGGCTGAGGAGGGGGGCTTGATGGCTAAGTTCCCTAGCCAAGCTGCTCACGTGTAGGTGGGCTGCCCAGCTGAGGGGCTTCCACTTGGATGGGCTACTGAGCTGGAGTTGTTTTTGTGATGATGAGCTGCCGAGCTGGAGTTGCTTCTGTGGTGGCGATCTGGGCGTGCGAGCAGCGGCCAAACGGTGGCGGCGAGCTGTGGTCCCGTGTGCACAACAAGGTGCACACGGGGCAGTAGCTAACGGCCCTTGCAGATGGGGGCCATAGTGGCTGAGCCAGAGAATGATGGTGGTTCATGTAGTGACTATCGGCGGGGCAACCATGCTCACAATTGGAGGCTGTGAGATCTTTTTTGTGTGCACGGCGACGTGCGCCTGGGTGAGCTGTCGTTGGCCACCGCATGCCAGCAACGGTTGTCAGGGACACTACCGGTGAGGCCAGACGACGCTGGTGGACCACGGGGGTCTTCGTCGACACCCTTCCGTCTGTGACATGGCTGGGTCGTGCTTTGGCCCAGGGCATGGTGGGATATTGTCTATGCGGGACCACGCTAGGGGAGTGGGCGGTCGGCGACCGGCCCTGAGAGGACAGACAGCGCTGTTGGTCATTGTGGTGGCTGTAGGCGCCTCACCTGGGTCATGCCACGGCGGGGCCGTGGCACACTGGGGTTGCGCCCCCGTGCATGGCACTGTGCATGCCATGCACGGACAGGACATGCTGAATTGGTCTACTGTGCATGCATGCACATTGGACATGTATGGCACTGTGCATTTAAGTGCATAGTGTCACCGTTTACTGTTCATGATTTCGAGTGCCCACACATTGAGTACAGTGTCTCAGGAGTTGTGCATAAATTAAACTCCCGGAGTCGAAAGATAGGCGACTCAGACAGTGTTGTATTCACTATCCACCCATTTTTCATAAATGTAAAAGTTAAGAAAATTGAGAATACTCATCTGGGAGGGTGTTATCCGTTCGTCTAGTGATTTATCCAGTGTGCCGAGAAATCGTCCTTGTCCCACCTCTGACGAAGAGAGGAAATTGTATCCCACAGACGGCGCCACTGTTGATGTTATAAAAATCGGACAACAGGCCAGAAGTGGAGAAAGAGTCATTCCCGGCCCACAGGGGCGACTTGGGCCTCGTTCGGTATTGTATGGAGCCCCCGATAGTGTTCGGTGAGGCTGTACGGTGGCAATGCGTACGTCCATGACAGTGAATAAAAAACATAATTGCAGAGAAAGAAAAGAGATGAACACATGGGTTTACGTGGTTCAACATAATGCATATGTCCGTGGGTGTTTGGGGAGGAGAAATACATTATAATATTGTTGTTTATAGTCTTTCATGGTCTCTCATTCCTTATTGTACATTGGTAGTTTCGGATATATTTACTGGAGCAAAATTAGTCGCTGGAGCTCCCTATTATCAGGTTGGAGGAGAGGTCAAAGAGGAAGAAGGAGAACTGAAGCAGCCGAAGTCCCACTGGTGCGCTCCTTTCACTGGAAGAAGAAGAAGTTGAGAGCCTATTGCAGGTCATCTGGCTGAAGGCCTTTTATCCCCCCTCTGTTGTGTATGTCAGTCGGTAATGGTGGGACTAGTTCCTTGTGTGTGTCAGACCCTTTTCTCTATAATTTCCCCTAACCGGCTCTAACTCACATGCCACCTGCCTGTTGCACCTCCCCCTTGTCCTCACTCATATCTTCTGTCCCTCACTCATAACTTTTTGTCCCCCACTCCAAATGTGGCCTGGTGGCTAGGCTTGATATTGACTTCATTATTTTCCCCCCTTACACATAATATATGAAATGGCAATTGAAAGAATAAGCAACAAGCAAACATTGGTCCAATGATAGGAACATTAATTATTAGGAATCATTCTTTCCACAGAGAAATTCAAAGGGTTTTCAAGTACATGCTAGGGATTTCTAATTTTGGAACAATAAACTTGAATCCCCTCCCTCTGTTTTTTTAAACATTGAAAATGAAACTCCTGGAGGAATGCTACATACTGTCATGGAGTGCATAAGGGCTGTGTAGTCGCTTTGAAAAGAGTGAGATTTACTATTAAAAAACTAATTTTTTTTCCATGTAAATCTCGTATTTATTTATTTTTTTCAAAGTGATTGCGTAACGCTCGTATAGTCATGATTGCAACTATAATTTCTTATATAATATGAAACAACCCTGTCAATAAACATTAGAAACCACAAAGGTATTCTCCATGGTTACCTTTGCACCTATTCACAAATTCTCCTAATGCTTAGCACATATATACTTGGAAACAAAATGGGTTAGGATATATTTTATTCATCATGTAGGCATACCTCCAATGTAGAGGGGTATAGATAACAGGCTTGAGAACGAAAAGGCTCCATTTATAAATATATATATATATTTATATATTTGGTTCAATTGGCTTCTAGATATAAACATGGGTTGACTTGAAAGGTTCAAACTTTTTCAGAAATTGGCTTCCATCATTTCCTTAGTAAAATAACCCAAGCATTCCACAAACCATGTAATGGCATTCCTAAAAGTAACGACCAATTCAAAAAGAACAATGCAGGCATGTTACAATTTATGACGGACTCTCTTTCGAAAACTCAAAATCAGTAAAGTTTTAAGTTTTAGAGCTCTCTAATTGCATGCATTACATTCATCTTACCACAAGGCTTGTGTGCATGAAGAGAATTCAATAAGTGTCTTGACATCTAGATACTAATGGGCAAAATCAACTTCAAGTGGCATGTCTTGTCATTCAAGTTCATAAACATGCAGAAAATCAGAGAATATACCCCCGGGGAAGAAAACTCTCTAAACACTTCACTCGAGCTCCATTGAATTATAGACTCAGAACTTGAAACTGATTTAGGTATCAGAGGTATTTCTCACCATCCCGAGCTCCCACCATTTCTCTATATTCGTAGGAACAAATTGATCCCGATGTAGAGTTGCTCGGATTGCGAAACACGACATCAACAATATCAATACATCATATTGTATATGTATGTATATATACGTAGCAGTCATTATAAATATATATATATATAAGAGTATATATAATTCACTATATTATAAGCATAATTATATATATATTTTTATAATAATGGATCCACATTCCATTCATTAATAAAGGATATACAAAATTGACTTAAAAATAAGTTAATTACAAACGTTAATAGCTTCTCAGTATACTTCCATGACTGACATGGTCTAGTCCAAACGACAAATCTCTAAAAACCTAAATCTAAGAGATAGCACAACCCTGTCCACGACAGAGCTAACAATAACCAAGTAACAAAACTCCATACCCGACTAATCGGAGTATGGAGGACCAACCCCACCATAACACTGCCTAAGTGGAGGGGGGACAACTCCATTCGGACTAAGGTCCGAAGGCACTATGTTTTTGGATTTTTATTTTCTTGAAAATAAAGACAGGGCATAAAATAACTTACATTGTGAAAACACTGTAAAAACAGAAAAACAGTACATAAAAATGTTGCTGGAGGGAAAACCAAAAATCGATCTTGGGAGATCCAGAGTTGCCGGTTCGGGAATAGTCGTGCGCTGCAGTGGTAGAGGGCTCCTTGGAGGTGCGTGAGGTACATGCACCAGCGAACTCTGAATTTTTCGACCAACGCGTGTTGGCTACGGTCCACTTTGGTTGAGGCCGCATTTGGTGGTTGTGTAGATTGGCAGCTAGGCAACCTCCTGGCGGGGCACTTGTTGGCTATTGGGTGCCGGAAAGTCTCGATCGGCGATTCTCCCTTTATTTGGCTTGAAAAAACACACCTAAACACTACACAATAAGAAAATAGAGAGGGGGAGGGAAGGAGGGTGGTGGGCCTCTAGCCGATTCTAAAGTTTGGGGTAGTTTAGAGAAAAGGGAGAGGGTTTAGAGAGAGAAGGGGCTGATCGGTGCTAGCTGCACTTTCATAAGCATAATTGTATAAATGAGATAAATATGCCGATGTCTTATGCATTATAATTGATTAGAGTTAGATAAGACCCAACCATGTAATTGTATTTGTAAATATGTGAATAATTGTGATTTTAATAATAAATTTATATCTAATTGTAATGTGATTAAGAATATTATGATATTTTTTTTATTCAAAAAATATATAAAAAAAGAAAAAACAAGTATGAACAATTATGTATAGGGTGCCCTAGCCCCCCAAATACTTTTGAAACATGAAAAATTTGTCTTAAACGGTTATGGAAGCAAGAAAGTATTATAAAAGAGATGTGATACTGTTACACTTTACGATTAGCAATTGCCCAACTTTTAAAATAGGGAAGTGTTAGGTTGTCCAATATCTTTGTTCCTATATTTGAATATTTTTTTAAATGTTTAAAACAAAGAAAAAAATACCAATGTATGCGCTCTGAGCAACATCCTTTAAAATATATATTAAAAAACTAATTTATGTGGTTTAAATCAAAAGTGTGTGTCTATGGATCCCAAATTTTAAAATTATATTTGAAAGGAAAACTTTAAGGAAGTATTTGGATGAATCTCTCAACTTAACCCGTTTTATTTTGTTTAATTATTATAAAATTTTAAAATTTTTATATAAAATATAAATAATAATTTAATTTTTTAAAATTTTATTAAAAAATAATATTTTAATAATATTATCCCACCTCAATTTACTATTTAAACATCTTTTGAGCAGTGAGACACACGAAACCTCAAAAAATAAATACCCAAACTAACTCTCAAAATCTTTGCTTTCTTTCATGTCCTCCTACTCTAATTTCGATGAGTGTGTTCCTGGAGCTTGTAGGTACAATGATTACATCATGTAAATTTATACTTTTTTATGTCTGCGGCGTTTTGTTAGTTTGTAAAACACTTTTAATAAATTTTGTTTGTACTTAAAAGGTTGTAAATAAGCAGTTGGCTGATATATATTCTGTTCATTAAATAAATAAGAAAATCGTAAATAATAATATTGATTCAAATTTTAAATGAGCAAAACTTATATAAGCTCTCTTCAATTTGATTTAGACTTATGAATAAAACTCATATAAGCTCGACTTAGCTTGTATGAGTTCATTTTGAAACTCGTAATATGTATTATATTTGTGTATGTTATATTTATTATATGTTAAATGTATTTTATATCTCCGTGGGAGAGATCAAGTTGCCTTAGGCTAAGCTCACCCTTTGTACTCCCACGAGGAGGTAAGTTGGGCAGTTTGATAGTGGGCTCGCACCTGCCTGTTGACGCCTATGAGGAAGGTAAGTGTCGGCAGCCAACGGCTGGACCTGCACTCCCCTGCGAGAGGGATAAAGCTACCTTAAAGCGTAACTCACCCCCTTAGATCTCGCAGAGATGTAAGTTGTCGGGAAACTAAGAGTTGGGTCCGCTCTTCACTGTGATGGGGTTGGTGTAAGTTGTCGAGCAGCCAAAATGCTAGACCCGCCCTCCTCCGTGAGGGGGGTTAAGTCGCCCCAGGCTGACTCACCCTTTAATTTCTCACGGGGAGGTAAGTTGAATAGATTGAGACTGTACCCGCTCCTGCCCATTGACATAGCAAAGAAGATAAGTGTTGGGTATGCTAGCTCTGATCTTGCACTTCGTCTTAACAAAAGTCAGGATAAGTTATTGAGCAACCGAGAAGTTGGACCCCCTCTCCTCTATGAGGGAGGTCAGGCCGCCGGAGGGGCTGGACCCGCCTATTGACTCTCACGGGGTGGTAAGTTGGGAAGTTTAAGACTAGACCTGCACCTGCTTGTTGATGTCTACGGAGAAGGTAAGTGTCGGGTAGCCAAAGACTGGATCCGCACTCCACCGCAAGAGAGGTAAAGCAGCCTTAAGGCTTAACCCACCCAATTGGATCCTGCTTTGGGTCCACTCTTCACTGTAATGAGGGTTGGGGAAAGTTTTTGGGTAGCAGAGAGGTTGAACCAGCTCTCCTCCGTGAGGGGGGTTGAATCGCCCCAGGTTGGACTCACCCTTTTGTTCTCCTTGGGGAGGTAAGTAGGGCAGTTTGGGACTGGACCCACTCTCGTCCTTTGACATCACATAAAAGGTGTGTGGCGAAGGAGATTATGCTCCTAGAGCAGGGAGTAGGAGAGAGTGCTTTAGGGCAAGACAAAATTCAGTCCTGGGAAAATCAAAATTTCATCAATAGCTTTTACATTGTTGACTATGGTAATACAACTTACACATTTTACAATTTTTTCAACAATAAAACTTCCACAAATGCTCGACGTTCCAGTGGTGTGGCAACTCCTTCCCATGGGAGTTTCGAAGCCGGTAGGAGCTGGGCAGTTGTTGGTAGTAACTACATAAGGGCCTTCCCCGATTAACTTTCCTTCGTCTTGAGTGGTAGTCCCTGTTTGCTTTAGCACCATGTTGCCTAACTTGAATGACATCGATTGTACTCGTTTGTTGAAATGTCGTTCAACCCTCCTTTTACTGGTCGCCATCCTCACTACTGCTTCAAGCCTAACCTCCTCAAGCTAGTCGAGTTGTTCTTCTAGTCGCTTGTTGTTGGCATTTTTCTCTAAGTGTTGTACCCTATAGGTGGGAATCCCCACCTTGACCGAAGGCATTGGTTCGTGTCCGTAGGTGAGACTGAAGGGAGTTTCTCCCGTCGGGGTCCCCACTGTGATTTGGTACACCCATAATACACCGAGGAGCTCCTATGCCTAAGTGTCTTTCCTGTCGTTGAGTTTCTTCTTGAGAATCTGCATCAGTGTCTTGTTGGTTGCCTCAACTTGCCTATTGGATTGCAAATGCCCCGGAGATGAGTAAAGGAATTTGATTCCCAAGTCCCGGCATAGTCTCGGTGGTGCTCAGAGTCAAACTGTCTCTCGTTATCTGATATGATGAAGTAAGGGATGCCGAATCTGCAGACGATTGTCTTCCATAAATCCATAAAAAGCGGATGATGTTACTTGTCGTTATTGATGTCAACACCTCAGCCTCTACCAATTTGGTGAAGTAGTACAGTGCCACTATCATAAATTTTACTCCCCCTTTGCCCGGAGGTAGGGGACCACTGTGTGAAAGGCCACGACAAGGTAATTGATGTCAACTCCTGGGGGGGGGGAATGGGGTGCTGCGGAGTATTCTTAACACTTTCTATATTTCTAAACAAATTCCTCTGCGTCTTGGAGGTCCTATGGCCAGTAGTACCACACCCTCATCACTTTTCCTGCCAATGCCTTTCCCCCTGGAGTGGTTACTGCAGATCCCTCATGCACTTCTACCAACAAGTACTGAGACTCTTTGAATGAGACGCATCTTAAGAGAGGCATAGACTAACCTTACTTATACAAAGCTCCCTCAAGTAGGATATAGCCTGATGCTTTGCTCCTGACCTTCTTAGCTTCCTACTTGTCATCGGGTAGCTCATTGCCGTCCAGATACTTGATTATGTCTATTGCCCATTTGGAGGCGCCCGACCTTCCTTCCCCGACTTCAATTCCCACGGCAGGCACCTTAATAGTCTTAACTACTGTTTGCTCTAGTAGAGGAGAGTCTTCTTGCTTAGATGCTGCTTGTGATAACTTATCTGCCTTTTGGTTCTCGGCTCTTGGTACCTGCAAAATTTGAAAGTATCTAGGGTGGACATGCTTGCCTTCTAATAGTCTCAAGTACTTCTTTAATTTTTCGCTCTTCGTAGTGAACTCTTCTTGCACCTGGTTGACAACTACTTGAGAGTCGACTTATACTTCTATCTCTTCCGCTCCCAATGATCTAGTGATCCCTAAGTTGGCAAACAACACCTCGTATTCTGTTTTGTTGTTTGTGGTTTTAAATGCCAACTTAATAGTGTAGTAATGCTCCTCGCCCATTTCTGTAACAATATGCACCCCCACACCCCCGCCAGCCCAGTCGGATGAGCCATTGATGTAAACCTATCCAGGCTTCATTGGAGGTGCACACTTGATTTATTCTGGAAAGCTAGTGAACTCTGCTACAAAGTCTGTCAAAACCTGTCATTTGATGGCATTTCTAGGTGCGTACTCAGTGTTAAACTCGCTCAGTTCTACTGCCCAATTTGTCATGCTCCTTGAGGCATCAGGTCTTTGTAAAATCTTCTTCAATGAGGCTTCAATCAGGAACTATACTGGGTGAGCTTGGAAATAGGGGTGGAGTCGTCGAGCAGTTACTACTAAGGTGAAGGCGAGTTGGTCTATGTGCCGATATCTGGCCTCTGCTCCTCGGTAGGCGTGACTGGTGTAGTACACAGGCTTTTGGATTCCTTCCTTGTCACGCACTAAACGTATAAAATGTAATTAATCCTGTTGTGAAGAAAGCTATTATTGAAAAAATTGGTGAATACTACCAACTATCATTAAGAATTTCATCTTTGGACCAAAAATAGGCAAGGAGTGGAATACCACGAAGGGAAAGTATACCTAATAAAAAAGTAGTTATTAAACCACCCATAAGAACCATATTTTGACTTTTATCTGGGGATTATCCAACAATAGCTTCCATTGAATGAATGATTGATCTGAACCCTTAAAAACAACAATGCTTTGGAATAAGCTTGAGTAATCAAATGAAATAAAACAGCTCGATAGGACCCAATACCTAGAGCTAGCATTATATAACCCAATTGAGACATTGTAGAATAGGCAAAACTTCTCTTAATATCTTTTTGAGCAAGAGCTAAAGTAGCTCCTAATAGTAATGTTATTATACCTATTAAGGCTATTATATTCATTATGTAAGGTGTAACCATAAAAAGAGGAAGAAGCCGAGCAATAAGAAATATTCATCCTGCTACTATAAGAGCTGAAATAGGAGTAGGTCTTTCCATAGCGTCAGGTAACCGTATGTGAAGGGGGAATTGAGCGGATTTAGCAATTGCACCAGGAAATAATAAGAAGGCACACAAAGTAACAAATAATAAATTAGCTTCATTATTATAAATCAAACTATTGAATCTTTCAAACAAATCCCAAAATTCGAAACTGCTTGTTATCCAATAAAGACCTAAAATTCCTAATAATAAACCTAAAATTTCGCGGCAATCGGTCGTGTGAACCAAAAACCTATTAATATATAAGAACACACTCCAAATAATTCCCAAAAAATATAAATTTGTATCAAATTAGAACTAGTCATTAATCCCAGCATTGAAGTATTGAAAAAACTCATATAAGCAAAAAATCTCAAATATCCTTGATGATGAGACATATAATTGTCACTATAAATAAGAACCATAATTCCAACAGTAGTAATTAAGATTAACATAATTGAAGTAAGTGGAGAAAAGCAAGTCTACCCAGTCGTTACCTTCCTTTAAGAAAGTTCCTCGCATTCTATACTAATTTCTTTTATTTCTTCTCGGTCTTTGCAGTCTAGAGGGGTACTTATCCCTAACTGATAGATTAGTAAATTACTGAATGTTCCGATGGTTGATGGTTTTGGGTGCAACTATTCCAAGAGAAAAGGGCAATGAAAATGTTCTAATAAGCTGCTTTCTTTTAAACCTTGTGGAAGCATTATTCAAAGACAATACCTCGAGCTGAGTCTTACCCCTATACTGATCAAGCTAAGCTAAGTCCCGAGGTCTTGCAAGGAAAGAATTACTCGAAAGTTCAAGACAGGGAAGTTCAGTTGACTTTTTTTAACAGCTTTCCAGTCTCGTAGTACAAGACTTTAGATTATATTTTGGGATATGTCTTTCAGTTAAGGATATTCCTGAGAAACGGAGGCGAAGCGGTTGTACACCTAATTTCACAGCTGAATGCCACAAGCCAATTCTCCCTTATGACTATATTAGTTAGACTTGACTTTATGCGTTCCCTGGGTCAAGAGCAAGTCTGATCCAATTGATGTTAGTGACTTTATTAGCGGAAAATTTCCTTCATTGAAAAAGCCTTTTATAGTCGGGGGAAACTGCAGGAATTCTACTTTTGATGTAAGGTTTATTAGCTAAAAAGCTTGCATCGAAAAAAAAAAAGTTCTTTATGAAAGTATTCGATTAGAAGTAGCTCTATTAAAAGAAGGAAAATTGGAATCGTTTAGTATAAATAGGCTGGACAAGCGCTTTCAGTCCTTCCACTTTCCCTTTCTATCTCTCTAGATGGCGGGCCTTACTAATAGAAAGGTCAAATTAATCGCGTCATGTAGGAAGAATAAGGTTCTAAATGAACTTAATAGTCTCTATTAGTCCGTCCCTTGCTCCATTCCTTACGTATTTTCATTTCCCCTATTTGAATAAGGCTCTTTCATCCACAGATTCCATTGATTATCTATTGATGTTACCATAGTTGGGTTCCGATCTGTCCTTGCTTTCAAGCTTGCTGTCCAGGTGGGTAAGTATATGCTCAACTACTCTCTATATGCCCTAAGCGTTTAGATGGCCTTACTAAAAGAGATTTCCTCTCTCTCTCTTGAACTTGAATAATAGGGCCGAGGAGGCTGTATGCAGGGAGACTGACAAGTATAGGATCCAAGTTTCCTCACATCTGGGCAGGTTGAGTAGTGGAGGGCCGGTAAGGTATTGTTTGAGGGCTTGAATGCTTGGCTGCATTCAACATCCCATTCTTGTGCCTTTGGTAATAATTTTAAGAATGGCAAGCACTTGTCACGCGGCCATCGAGCTTCTGCACCTCATTGATGTTCTGGGGCAGGGTCATGTTGACTTTCTCTAGGATGGCTTCTATTCCCCTGTCCAAAACCATGAAGCCCAAAAACTTCCCGGAGCCTACATTGAAGGCACACTTTGCTGGGTTGAGCTTCATCTGGTACTGTCGTAATACTGCAAAGGCTTCATGGAGGTTAGAGACGTGTTGCTTGGTGGTTCCACTCTTGACCAATAAATTATCCACGTAGACTTCCATGTTTCTCTCTATCTGACTCTTAAACATGCAGTTGACCAGCTACTGTTAGGTGACCCCAGCGTTCTTCAATCCAAATGGCATGGTTAAGTAGCAATACAACCTCCTATCAGTGATGAACAATTTCTTTTCCTCGTCAATGAGGTTCATGTACATTTGGTTGTATTCGAAGTAAGCGTCTTAGCATGCGATGGCCTGCGGTGGAGTCAACAATCAGATTGATGCGGGATAGTGGGAAGATATCTTTGGGGCATACCTTGTTCAAATCGGTGAAGTCGATGCACATTCTCCATTTGCCACTTGGCTTTTTCACCCACACAATATTGGATAGCGAGTCTGGGTGATATGCTTCCCATATGAAACCGACTGTTAATAGGCGGTCAACTTCTGCAGCGATGGCGGCATTCTTCTAAGCATTGAAGTTTCGGCGTTTCTATCTAACCCCATTGGCTTTTGTAACATCCCGATTTTTACGTGCATTTTATTGAAGGGTTTTTTAATTTAATATTTGATTTTGAGCCGTTTAATTTAATTTAAACGTGTTTACGCGAGATTATTTTATGATTTTTAAATCGAGAATTATTTTAATGTGCTTTCATAAGTTTAATTAGTGTTCTACAATTAAACTACTTTTTATTTTAAAGAGTGATTATTATTGGAGTTTAATATTTTATTTTAATTAGTTTTAAGTTTAAACTGATTTATTAAATTTATTGTTTTAAAAATAATTATTTTGAGGATCAGTTGTGACTCAAACGTTGTAAGGATTGAACCTCATTTCTTTTCCACATCTTTTATTTTCCTCTTTTCTTTTTCCTCCTCCTTTTCTTTTCTTTTTCTTCTTTTCCTTCTATTTCCGTTCGGACCCTTCTCTCTCAGTTCGACACTCTCTCTCCTCTCCCACGTTCAGTTCAATTTTCCCCTCCTCGTTGCCGTTGCCGTTGTCGGCCACCGTGGTCGACACCGCCGGTGCCATTTGAGTCCTTGTGTGCCGGTGACCTTACCCCTTCAATTTCAGGCCGGCTAACGTCGCTGTTAGCTGCCAGGAGCCGTGCGAAGCCATGGGCTTCTCTTCGTCGTTCCGCCGCCGTCCGGCCACCATTTCTTCACCACTTCATTACCGACACCTTGCCGTACTAACCTACCCATTTTCGGTCCCGATCCGTCGCTGGAGCCGCCCCTACGAACACCCACTCCGATTGGAACTTCGTGGCCTTAAACCGCCGTTTCGGCCGCCACCCACGGCCAACCTTCGATACCATTAGCTTCACCGACCTCATTAGGACCTACCCTATCAATTCCAAGTCTTCGTTTGACCCCGTTGGAATTTGGGTACACTGTGTATTTCGGCCACAGTGTTTTTACACTGTGGAGTTGCTGTTTTAGTGCTTCCAGTTTCTCCGTAATCTTCCTAAATTATTTTCAAGCGTTGTAAATATTTCTCCAAAAGACTTTTAAGACTTTAATATATTTTTACACTAACCTGTTTTATAAACTGTGTTTTGGTTATTTGGTTGTATTGATAACTGTTGGTTGTTGGTAATTTGTTGCTTTCATGACATTGTGCACTCATGTGTGAATGTGTGTTTTGAGAAACTGTATTTAAGGCTTTTCGGGTGCATGTGTATCACCCCCAAACCGAGATGGGGTATTATCTCAGTAGAGCTCCTCTGAACACTCGGGAGTGGAATATACTGAGTGTCGTCCCCTGTGACTGTTGCCTGGGACTTGGACGAGATGGTAGTGCTCTCGATCCAACTCCGTGACTCCTCGGGCTGACGGGGGTCAGAGGATGCTTGGTTATGTATGCGGTGGGCACGGAACTGGGCATCACTCGTATATCACTTGCACGATCGTTACCTGTGGGGTGAAGATGAGAGCCAGAGTATGTGGATAGTCCCTAGGGGAGGCCATGGTGCATACGGTTAAAATTGAAATTAATGTAATTATTTTTGGATTGTTATTTTGTGCCAAATGGTGATTTTTGACGTGTGTGGAAAAATTATGATTTTCGAGAAATGATGTTTTTCTCGGGTTTTACGCTTGGGTCATCATGTGCATGCATAGCGTTAGTCGTTTTAATATATTTATTGTCTTGGAGCATTTTGGGTTTTACTTACCTACGATACCATCTTTTTGGTACTGTAGATTTTGATGCAGGTTTTGAGAAAGCTGAGACCACGGATGCGGCTCCGCCTGAAGAGTAGGGACATTGGCTATTTTGTATTTGAAGATTATTGTCGCTTATGCTTGTTGTATTTTAATTGATTTGATGTTGATTTGTAAACAAAAATCGTATTATGTTGACATGTGGACTTTTAGTACTTTGGTATTGTATTAAACTCTGGTACTTAGTTATTTGACTTAACCTTTCCGCTGCGTATTGTTTATGGTACACGTGTTGCATTGCACACACTCAGCACATGTCGATGGGGTGCATGACCGTGTCGTCATCATCCCGGCGTCTCGATTTTCGTGTGTGACTGTACATGGAAGTTGGGGGCGCCACAGGTGGTATGAGAGCGGTTTGGCTCTGGGTAAAGCCACGTGTCCCTTAGGTGAAGTACTAGAATTTTTAAGCTCGATTTGAAGTAGTTTTGAAATTATTTCAGTTGTGTTTAATGTGTTGTTTTATTTGTGTTAATTGTTTTATGTTATTTATTTATTTTAAATTGTTTTATTTATATTATTTTGCGTTCTAATCAGAACTAAAGTGAGGTTGAGGTTTATGCTTTGACAGAAAATGGTAAGGCCAAGAAGACAAGATAAGGAACCTATGGAGGAATCATTTCACAGTGAGATTGATAATGCCATTGCCAGAGCCTTGACTAGAATGGCAGACCTCTTTCACCAAAATATCAGACCGCCACCAATTGACCAAAATTTGGTTATGCAAGTGGGGTGTTCTTATGAGAGGTTTCTTAAGCATAGGATCCTTATGTTCTTTGGAGTAGAAGATCCACTCCAAACTGAAGGTTAGATCAATGGGATTGAGAGGAGATTTGAGATTTGTGGGTGTACTGAAGCTCAACAAGTTCTGTATGCTAGTTATTTGTTACAAGGAGAAACAGCAAATTGGTGGAGGGCGAAGCGGAATCTCCTGGAAAGAGAGTTTGGATCCTTAGCCGCTTTGTCGTGTTTTAAAAAGGAGTTTGATGATCGGTTTTTCCCTCCTGTTGTGAGAAGGCAGAAAGCTTGAGAATTCAATAATCTGATTCAGGGGAACATGACTGTGGACCAGTACTCACGTGCTTTCTTGGAGCTTGGGCATTTTGCGCCCCATCTTATTGCTACTGAGGAGTTGCAAGTGGAGCGATTTCAAGAAGGTCTGTGTCCTGAGATACGCAGATTCGTGATTTGTCAGCGAATTGCCTCTCTCCTTGAGTTGATTGATCTGGCTACTATGGTGGAGCGAGTAAATAGTTTGGCTGTAAGCTCCCTTCCAGGTCAAAAGAGGAGGAGTTTTGCTGGAAAAGGTAGCAGTTCTGGGTCTCCACAGAAGTTTGTTCAGAGGATTGGGTCCCAATCTCAGGCAGCCCCTGGTGTACGTATGGGAGGTCAAGCTCCAATTTGGCCCAGGTGTAATAGAGCTCACGAGGGCAAGTGTCCCCCGAGTGGGATTCGATATTATAGATGTGGCCAACTGGGACATCTATACCGTGAGTGCCCTAACCAAGTTTAGAGAAGTTGAGGGGGCCGACGTGGTGGAGGAGCTAACCAGAGGCAAATGGTTCAAGCCAAAGTTTATTCAATGACCCCTGGAGACGTTGATTATGAGTCGCCAGCTACTCAGGATGCTTGTGTGATTGCAGGTATGAGTTTAATTTAATTTTTGGATTTGGAGTTTGGTGTAAATTGTTTGCTTGAATTTGTTTGGGGTGTATGTGTGCTTCAGGAAGAGTTCGCCTCTATGATTTTTATGCTTGTATGCTGTTTGACTCTGAGGTGTCTTAGTCTTTTGCATCAGCCACCTTTGTGCGGCTGTGTAACTTGGTCACGGAGCCCTTACCCCAGTATTTGGTTGTGGCTCTTCCTAATGGAGAGATGGTGTGTTGCTTCAAAATCGCTTTGGGTTGTCCCTTGGATTTTGGTAGAAGGACGCTTGATGTGAATTTAATTGTTTTCAAGTTACTGAGATTTGATATTATTCTTGGAATGGACTGGTTGTATCGGTATTCTGCAAGTATTAATTGCAGAAATAGGATGGTTAGCTTTCAACTTTCGGATGGGGATTTCTTTGAGTATGTGAGAAGTAAACTAAGAGCGAAGCCAACAGTTATATCAGCAATGCAAGCGAAGAAAGATATAGCTTGTAAGGCGGATGGTTTTTTCACCATCTGGAAATAAGACTTTGATGGATATTCCCGTTATTGAAGAATTTCTAGATGTCTTTGTAGAGGATTTGCCTGGGTTGCCTCCAGTTCGTGAGATGGAGTTTGTTATTGATTCGGAACTTGGAGCAACTCCAGTGCACAAGGCTCCATACTGTATGGCACCAGCAGAATTGAAAGAGTTGAAGATTCAGCTGCAAGAATTGGTTGATAAGGGGTTTATTCAGTCGAGCACTTCGCCATGGGGAGCACCAGTTTTATTTGTTAAAAAGAAAGATGGTACTCTCCGGATGTGCATTGATTATAGAGAGCTCAATAAGGTGACCATCAAGAATAAATATCCTCTTCCAAGAATTGATGATTTATTTGATCAGCTTCAAGGTGCAGCAGTATTTTCTAAGATTGATTTGAGGTCAGGGTATTATCAATTAAGGATAAGAGATAAAGATGTACCTAAGACGGCCTTTAGATCAAGATATGGGCATTATGAGTTCAAGGTGATGCCTTTTGGGTTGACTAATGCTCATGCAGCTTTTATGGATTTAATGAACCGAGTATTTCAACCTTATCTGGATTCTTTTGTGGTGGTATTCATTGATGATATCATGATTTATTCCCGAGACTTGGAGGAACATGCTTATCACCTTTGTTTGGTACTTGGGAAATTGAGGGAACATCAATTGTATGCTAAGTTAAGTAAATGTGAATTCTGGTTGGAGGAAGTTAAGTTTCTTGGGCATGTGATTTTCCGAGATGGAGTGGCTGTTGTTCCTAGCAAGGTGGAAGCTGTTTTGTCTTGGCCACGTCCTTCAACAGTGCGTGAAATTAGCAGTTTTTTGAGACTTGCCGGATATTATCGAAGATTTGTAGAAGAATTTTCTCGATTGTCCGTACCTCTCACTGCATTGACCAGGAAGAATGTTGAATTTATTTGGTCAGATAAGTGCGAGAGAAGTTTCCAAGAACTGAAGAGAAGGTTGACATCGGCATCAGTATTAGCTCTTTCGGAGTCAAATAAGCCTTTTGTGGTTTTTAGTGACGCATCCAAGTTTAGGTTAGGGTATGTTCTTATGCAGGAAGGACGGGTTGTTGCTTATGCATCTCTTCAGCTGAAAGATCATGAGAAGAATTATCCTACCCATGACTTGGAGTTGGCAGCTATAGTTTTTGCTCTCAAGATCTGGCATCATTATCTTTATGGTGTGGTATGTGAAGTTTACACTGACCATAAAAGTTTGAAGCATTTATTTTCTCAGAAGAATCTCAACATAAGGCAGAGGCATTGGCTTGAGCTGATTAGTGACTACCAGTGTGAGATCAAGTATCATCCGGGTAAGGCAAATTTAGTCGCTGATGTGCTGAGTCGGAAATCAGAATCTTTAGTTGAGGCAGAATCTTTAGGTGTGGGCTCTCTTCTTTGTGGGATGAGAAGACTTCTTATTGAGAGTTCGTAGCAAGAAGAA
Source organism: Pterocarya stenoptera (assembly GCA_003123785.1). Taxonomy (NCBI): domain Eukaryota; kingdom Viridiplantae; phylum Streptophyta; class Magnoliopsida; order Fagales; family Juglandaceae; genus Pterocarya; species Pterocarya stenoptera. Next base: position 106,055 of record QEOT01001058.1, on the reverse strand, counting down.
CTATTATCCTCAGTATTGGATGTCCGAGTTGTTGATTTTGAGGAATTAAAGACTTCAAAGAAAAGACCAGAAGTTGCTGAATATTAGGAAGAAAGTCAGGAAGTCTAAAGGACCTTCACATTTCAGCTTGGATAAGGATGGCATTCTCTGGTTTCAGAATCGTAGAGTTATTCCTCGAGATTCAGAATTTAAGGAACGAATATTGGCTGAAGCTCATGCAAGTCCTTATTCAGTTCATCCTGGCAGCACGAAGATGTATCGAGATTTGAAGAAAAATTTTTGGTGGGAAGGGATGAAGACTGATATTGCCCTGTTCATTGAGAAGTGTGGCACTTGTCGCAAAGTGAAAGCTGAACATCAAAGACTCGCTGGTAAGCTTCAATCACTTCCTATTCCTGAATAGAAGTGGGGTGATATTACTATAGATTTTGTTGTGGGTTGGCCAAGGACTCCAAGAGGAAAGAATTCAATTTGGGTGATTGTGGACAGGTTGACCAAGAGTGCTCATTTCTTGCCTGTAAATAATGCTGACTCCTTGGGTAAATTAGCGCGGTTGTATGTGAAGGAGATTGTGAGATTGCATGGAGTACCCAAGAGTATTGTGTTGGACAGAGACCCGTGGTTCACGTCGCGTTTTTGGAAAAGTTTGCAGGCAGCGCTAGGCACTAATTTGAAGTTCAGTACTGTTTATCACCCTCAGACTGATGGTCAATCTGAGCGTACTATTTAGACTTTGGAGGATATGCTGAGAGCGTGTATCATGGAATTTTAGGGAAGCTGGGAAAATCATCTGCCGCTTATAGAGTTTTCTTATAATAATAGCTTCCATGCCTCCATTCAGATGGTTCCGTATGAAGCGTTGTATAGGAGGAAGTGCAGATCGCCGTTGTGTTGGGATGAAGTCTGCGAGAGGAAGTCAATTGGGCCTGAATTAATCCAAGAAATGCAAGAGCAGGTCCGAATTATAAGAGCTAAAATGGCAGCAGCATAGAGCCGACATAAAAGCTATGCAGATTCAAGGAGAAGAGACTTGTCTTTTGAGGAAGGTGATTGGGTTTATCTCAAAGTCTCTCCTATGAAAGGCGTTAAGCGCTTTGGTAAGAGAGGAAAGTTTAGCCCAATGTATGTTGGACCTTTTCAGATTTTGGAGAAGGTAGGGGCTGTTGCTTATAGAATTGCCCTACCAGAGTATTTTGGAGAAGTTCATGATGTGTTCCATCTGTCATCGTTGAAGAAAAGTTTTGGTCAGCAAGAGCCGCGTATTGTCGATCCAGAACGCATTCAACTTCAGCTTGACCTTACTTATGAGGTTGCCCCAACGCAGATTGTGGATTGGAAGGAGCAAAGGTTGAGATCTGAATCGATACCTTTGGTGAAGGTAGCTTGGGGTGATCCGTTGGCTCAAGATTTCTCTTGGGAAAGAGAAGCGGACATGAGGGAGCAATACCCGTATTTGTTTGAATAAATGGCGGTATGTCTCTTAAGCCTATCTTTTTATTGCATTTCATGCCCGTCTTTAACATTGATGATTGACCCTACAATTTCAAGGACAAAATTTATTTTAAGGGGGGAGGTTGTAACACCCCGATTTTTACGTGCATTTTATTGAAGGGCTTTTTAATTTAATATTTGATTTTGAGCCGTTTAATTTAATTTAAACATGTTTACGCGAGATTATTTTATGATTTTTAAATCGAGAATTATTTTAATGTGCTTTCATAATTTTAATTAGTGTTCTACAATTAAATTATTTTTTATGTTAAAGAGTGATTATTATTGGAGTTTAATATTTTATTTTAATTAGTTTTAAGTTTAAATTGATTTATTAAATTTACTGTTTTAAAAATAATTATTTTGAGGATCAGTTGTGCTCAAAAGTTGTGTGGATTAGATCTCATTTTTTTTCCACATCTTTTCTTTTCCACTTTTCTTTTTCCTCCTCCTTTTTTTTTTCTTCTTTTCCTTCTATTTCCGTTCTGACCCTTCTCTCTCAGCTCGACACTCTCTCTCCTCTCCCACGTTCAGTTCGGTTTTCTCCTCCCCGTTGCCGTTGTCGGCTACTGTGGTCGACACCGCCGATGCCATTCGAGTCCCCGTGTGCCGGCGACCTTACCCCTTCAATTTTAGGCCCGCTAATGCCTTCGTTAGCCTCTAGGAGCCGTGCGAAGCCTTGGGCTTCTCTTTGCCGTTCCGCAGCCGTCCGGCCACCATTGGCCACCATTTCTTCACCACTTCATCACCGGCACCTTGCTGTCATAACCGACCCATTTTCGGCCCCGATCCATCGCCGGAGCCGCCTCAACGAACACCCACTCCGATTTGAACTTCGTGGCCTTAAACAGGCCGTTTCGGCCGCCACCCACGGCCAACCTTCGATACCATTAGCTTCACCGACCTCATTAGGCCCTACCCTATCAATTCCAAGTCTTCGTTTGACCCCGTTGGAATTTGGGTACACTGTATATTTCGGCCACAGTGTTTTTACACTGTCGAGTTGCTGTTTTGGTGCTTCCAGTTCCTCCGTGATCTTCCTAAATTATTTTCAAGCACTGTAAATATTTCTCCAAAAGACTTTTAAGACTTTAATATATTTTTACACTAACCTGTTTTATAAACTGTGTTTTGGTTATCTGGTTGTATTGATAACTGTTGGTTGTTGGTAATTTGTTGCTTTCATGGCATTGTGCACTCATGTGTGAGTGTGTGTTTTGAGAAACTGTATTTAAGGCTTTTCGGGTGCGTGTGTATCACCCCCAAGCCGAAATGGGGTATTATCTCGGTAGAGCTCCTCTGGACACTCGGGAGTGGAATATACTGAGTGTCGTCCCCTGGGGCTGTTGCCCGGGACTTGGACGGGATGGTAGCGCTCTCGATCCAACTTTGTGACTCCTCAGGCTGGCGGGGATCAGAGGATGCTTGGTTATGTACGTAGTGGGTGAGGAACTGGGCATCACTCATGTATCACTTGCAGGGTTGTTACCCGTGGGGTGAAAATGAGAGCCAGAGTATGTGAATGGTCCCTAGGGGAGGCCATGGTGCGTACGGTTAAAATTAGAATTAATGTAATTATTTCTATATTGTTATTTTGTGCCAAATGGTGATTTTTGGCGTATGTGGAAAAATTGTGATTTTTGAGAAATTGTGATTTTCGAGAAATTGTGTTTTTCTCGGATTTTACACTTGGGTCATCATGTGCATGCATAGCGTTAGTCATTTTAATATATTTATTTTCTTGGAGCATTTTGGGTTTATTTACTTACGGTACCATCTTTTTGGTACTGTAGATTTTGATGCAGGTTTTGAGGAGGCTGAGTCCGAGGATGCGGCTCCGCCTGAGGAGTAAGGATATTGGCTATTTTGTATTTGAAGATTATTGTCACTTATGCTTATTGTATTTTAATTGATTTGATGTTGATTTGTAAACAAAAATCGTATTATGTTGACATGTGGATTTTCAGTACTTTGGTATTGTATTAAACTCTGGTACTTAGTTATTTGACTTAACATTTCCGCTGCGTATTGTTTATGGTACACATGTTGCATTGCACACACTCAACACATGTCAATGGGGTACGTGACCGTGTCGTCATCATCTCGGCGTCTCGATTTTTATGTATGTCCATACATGGAAGTTGGGGGCGCCACAACTTTCGAGTCCACGCTTAGGTGGTGTTGCATAACATTTAGGTCGATCCCGGGAATGTCCTCGTGACTCCAGGTGAAGACATCCCAGTGTTCTGTGAGGAGTTGTTGTGTGGCATGTCTCATTTCGGGCGTCATTTTGCTGCCAACCCATGTTGTAGCTTCGAAGGGTCTCGGGTTTAGGAGGATTAACTCTAGTGGCTCATTCAGCTCTACCTTCCTGAGCGCTTGCTCATCTTGGTTCTCTCCCGTCGTTGTGGTGTGTTCAGGAGGGGCTCGAGGGATGTGGTCACCATCCGGGTGGTCAACTACATGAACCCCGCCACCCTTTGGCTTTAATTCCTGCACGTAACACTCTCGTTCAAGGACTTGCTTGCCTCGCCTTGAACCTCACCCAATCCTAGGGTGTCAAAAATTTCATCTTCAAGTGGTAAATCAACGTCACCGCCCTCAAACTGTTAAGGGTAGGCCTGCCCAAGTATGGCTTTTTACGACGAGGGAGCTTTTACCACTATAAAGTCGACCATGGTTAAGGCTGTATAAGGGGTGTTGCCCACCACGATGGATAGAGTGATGGTGCCTACCAGCTAGACCATGTCCCTAGAGAAGCCTTTCAATGGCATGGGCACCAACTAGAGGCAGGCATGATCAATCCCCATTTGGGTGAAAGCTTCCAAAAAAAGGATGTCAGCAGAGCTGCCATTGTTGATGAGGATTCTTCAGGTGGTGAAGTTGGCGACCAGCATAGTTATCACTAGAGCGTCATCATAAGGGTAAATAAGCCCCTCTTCCTCGGCCTATCAGAAAGAGATCATGGGTGCTGGCTCACTTCTCCTATTTTGGTAGGATAGTATTCAGTCGAGTATACCTCTTGGTATCATGCCCGCCTGGCGTGTGCCTTCCGGCTGGACAAGGTCACACCCCAACTGAGAAACCCTCGCACAATGGTTCTAATCTCGCCTACATGGGGCCTTCTTGGGGTGGCGTTCAGGGACGACCGTGTTGTGGCCTCCATTTGGCTATTCTTCTTCTCGAGCTTCCTTCCCTCCTTGGCTTGTTGGGCCTCTTCACACTTCTTGCTAGCGATCTCCTACTCCTCTCCTACTCCAGTCTTAGGCTGGGTTGGTACCGAAGCCTCGATCTCTCAACCTCCTCCCTCTCTTCCTTCAAGGAAATGCAATCTTTTGTGTTGTAGGTGTTGGATCGGTGGTAGGTGCAATAACAACTGTTATTTCTCCTGTAATCAACTTTTGGGGTGGTGGGCCAGTCTTCCTTTGAGATAGAAAGTGTTGCCTAGTCAAATCGGACTCCTAGGTTTCTTGAACGGACTTATTCCCTCCAGGTTTCGTGTTGTCTCCTACTCGACTTCTCGTGGACTTTGTTCTTGCCTGATGTCTTCCCCTTTCTATTTGCCCACTTCAACTCTTTCTTCCTAGGCTAGGCCTAGAGTGTGTGCTCAGCGTTGATGAAGTTGTTGGCCTAGTCCATAAACTCTCGCAGCGTGTGGGAGTTCTTCTCGCCAATTTTGCAATGAACTGGGACCAAGGCCATACTCCACCCAAGAGTGTTGCCAGAGTTATTTTCTCATCTTGGTCATCCACTGTCATGCATTCCTTGTTGAACCTAGACATGTTCGCCTTTTGTCCCTCATCTTCCCCCTGTTTGATGGTCAGGAGGTACGCCGCGGGGCGCCTCCTCCTCCTGCTGGCCATAAACTCCCTGAAGCAGTCTATGGATTCGGGTGTTAGGGACCTGAACCATACTCTTGTTGGTCACTTCAAAGTCAGCAGGAAAGCCCTGCAGGTGACTTCACTTAGGAAACCATGCAGAGTCATGTCAGCTCTAAAGATCTGCAGGTGTTTGAGGGCATCCTTGGTCCTATCATACATATCAATGAGGGGAACTCGGAACTTGGGTGGTAGTGGCATGATCATCACCTCTATGCTGTAGGGCAGGCCAATGCTAGTGAGTAACTTGTTCACTAATGACGACGCGCCTGTCCTCTTCTCCATTTCTTCATACTTTCCCTTGAGGTTACACAACTTGTTCTACATGTTCCTCCTTTCTTCCTTTGCGTCCCCTCCTCCTCCAGCATTTCTAGATTCCACATGCTTGTTGTTACTTGGTTCCACGTCATTTTTCTTTTGAAGGGTCTCTACTTCTATAGTTAGCTTTCCTGCCAGTTGCTCCATTGCCACGAGCCCTACTTCCATATCTATCGATGTCGCTTCTTCTTGTCCTTGAGTTGTCTGAGAACTGGTTGTCCCAAGCATTTGAAGGACACGTGAAGTCTATAGAGAGCCTGCATATGGTGATACTGCTAACATCGTCTTTCGTACACCTTTGGGTCTGGTTTCAACAACTCAGGTCTGTGCCTTTATACCTGCACACTTAAGAAAATAGAGGGGTCTCGGTGGTGGCCAGGGAGCCTCTGATACTTAAGTCAGTAAATCTTCTTAGTAGTTCGTGCTAAAGTGCAAGAGCTTAGATAGACTTCTTCGTTCCTGGGATCGACTTTTATACGAGTTTCTAGGGGGACATCTGGTACCTTACACCAGGGGGTTTATGTCACTTCACTTGTTGCCTAATCAGAGCCTTTTAATGAGGTGTGGCTTCTGGGGTGGCACCATTAATATGGCATGAAGTCCAGAGAGTGGTGTTATTCATGAGGAGTGGCTTCCCGGGTGGGGATTTAACCTGTGGGTGATCATTGTCGTATTTCTCCATACTCTTTGTCAGGAAATCGTGGGTCCTCTATATTTCCCACCCATTTGTTTGTACAGGTTCTCGAGTGCTAGATGTCAGTGGGGGTGCCAGGGTCGCGAGTTCCATCTGCCTCTATCATTCATCTTTCCCACATGCGAGTTGCTTCATGGGTACTTATGTTTGAACATGGTCACTGGTCGTCTTTATATTTCAAGGCATGTTCTTTTTCACGAAACCCATTTTCCTTTCTCTACCACACATGTTGCCTCCTCTTCTAATTCTTCTCACTTGTTTCACGTTCGACCCGTCCCCACTCTTCTTCGTAAAATTTCGGCTCCAGTTGTTCCCATTACCTCTACACCCGTGTCTCAATCTACCATGCCTATAGATCTTTTCCAGTCCCAATTGGAGCCGCAACCAATTTCCTCTACTGATATTGCACCAATGGAATCTTCAAATTCCCAAGATGTGTTAGTGTCTCCCAATCCCGTGGTGTAGCCTATGCCGTGCACTTTGTCTGCCAATTTATGCAAGCTCCTCCCCGTGCTTCACACCTACTTGAAGTTAAAAGAATTTATCGGTATTTAAAGGGTACAGTAAATTTGGGCCTACAGTTTGTTAAAACACCCATTTCTCCTCTTGTTGGTTTCACTGATGCGGATTGGGCAGGATATAGGGATGACAGACGCTCAACTACAGGATTTGCGATTTTTTTGGGTCCAAATTTATTGTCATGGGGTGCCAAGAAGCAAGCAACTGTCTCTAGATCCACACCCGAAGCTGAATACCGAGCTTTGGCATCTGCTACTACAGAATTAATGTGGTTTATGAATTTACTTCACAGCTTGGGCTACATACTTCCACCTCTTACGTTACACTGTGGTAATATAAGTGCCATGAATATTGCTAAAAATCTAGTGTTCCACCAACGCACGAAACATATTGAAATTGATGTTCATTTTGTGCGAGAACAAGTAGCCCATGGTTTCATTACTCTTGCTCACATTCCGGACTTGCTCAAGTCGTAGACATATTTACAAAAGCTCTATCCAGTTCCAAGTTCACTCCAAATCGCAGCGAGCTCTACCTTCGACGAGTCCTACCTTGAGCTTGAGAGGGAATGTAGAAACGTATCTCCATGAATTATGCTTCTCCTTAAATAGCTGCTGAGATCTCTCCCTCCATGATTCATTCCCTGCATATTTTCCACTTACTGTAAATAATAGATTTACATTTGGTTTCCTTTTACTTACTCTGTACAGACTGTATGACAACTATAATGCTCCTCTGTAAAATTATATAAGCCAATGCATCTACCATACAAACATGGATTACTTTATTTTCTTATAGTAATGATTAGATGACATGAGATGAGATAAGTTGAAAAGAGTTGTAAAAACAAATGAGATAAGACTTAGAACAAAAATCTCAAAATGTTTGTAATTTTGAGCGAAAGTACTTATGATACATTAGTTGAGAGTACGATGTCTTTTTGTGAAGGCCATAACATTGGAATACTTGATATGCTTGTTTTATTGGTTGTCATAATCTACAAGAAGTGACAATGAAGTATCGTCACAAAGTTGACCTATTCATTATACTATAACTTCTTATTTGCAAGATTAAACATTAGATTTAGTGAAAAGGCGCTATGGAGCTTCTTATACTTAGTTCTTTTTAGGAACCAAAAATTTCTTACCAGTCATTCGAAGTTGACAATATACTGTCTGTGGAGAAGTTTTATGTAGAAGATTTTACTGAATTACAACGAAAACTAATTAAGATTATGAGCAACATGTGCCTTATCATCTAGATCAACAAGACTTGTTCACAATTTTTGAATTATGTCGGATATTGACAACAACTTAAAAGTCCTAGATTTATTATTTGGTTTGTCGATTAATTCAACTTGATTGGACTCTTCCAACTTCAACGGCAACTACTTCACAACTTTTTTCACTATGAACACCGTTAAGACAAAATTCAAAAGAAAATGGAGGATGACTTCTTTGAAGATTATTTGGTAGTCTACATTGAGATGAAAATTGTTGAAAGATTTAGCATGGATGTTATCGTAGATAAATGTCATTAAATGAAAGAGCGATGAGTTTAATAGGGTAATTTATTCTATTCTAATTGAACCAGATTTTCCCAACTAGCCAAGTATTTGGCTGGTGTGAATCAACAACAGGATTCTCAACAAGGCATTGGAGGAATTAGCACCATAAGTGCATGCCATTCTCTTAATGTGACTTCATTGGTTCAAAACTAGGGCCAATACATTGGAAGTTGTAATAGTAGATCAAGTAATGTTGTTAGGGATAGAACTCAGCGAATCTAGACCAGGTCACTATGATTGGAATTTTGTACATATGATGGAGAGGATCTTTTTTTGTGTGCGTCTACTAGGCTAATCAACTTTTTAACTCTATCATCAAACAAATCCTCATCACCAAGTTCTTGTTGCATCATTTCATATGGAAGAGAAGACTCTTAGGTTGTACCAAGATTTAGAGGAGTTGGGTAGATTGAGAGAGGGGGGGGGGGGTTTGGATGTTGATGTGGTTTTATCTCATCTCAACACATCTTCAAACACCACTCAAACATACACTTTTCAATTTCATAGTTTTAATTTTTTTCATTTAATCATTACCTAGTCATTATAACTTTCTCAAACTAATTCCGAATTGAACACAAAAAATAACTCAACTTTTTCAAATCTCAAAACAAAAATAATATTAAAAAAATAGATTCTAATAATATTTTAATTTTATAACATTTTTATTCAACTTTTTCTCTTTGATTTTCTAAAACCCCATAAAACATCATAACTCAAATAATTTCACTACTATTCACGCATTTCTCATCTCATTTCATTCTCCAACCATCCTTTTACAAGTTTGGTGGCCTTGGTCAACGCTTGCTAACTTGATTTGGATCCATGGCCAATGATAATCATATGAAACCCTTGATGAAATTAAGGCAAACTTCCACAGTTGAATTTTATAAAACTCCAAGTTTTACAAAAGTCAATTTGAAGCCATTTCCAATCGGTTGAGGAGTTTGGATGAGTCCATAAAATTGAGTTGCTTCTCAAGCAGATTAAGAGAAGACATTCAACTGTCAGTTCCAATGCTGCAACCAACAAACATAGTACTTACAACCAAGTAAAACAACCCTACGATTTTGTAACCCTTAAGGGGCTATGATATAGTATTGGGCACTAGGCATTAAATAGCTTAGCACTTTGGGACTTCTTAGTTTGATTATAGGGTTCTAAACCAAGGAACAATGAGGATCGATACCTTATTCCTTGAACTAATATAAGATTCAGCTTTCATATGTCCACAAAAAGCCTTAGGACTTGGAAGGGATATTTTTGGTTCCCACTAAACTAGGTTTGGACCAAGTCCAGGAAGCTCAATGACCAAGATATAACCGGCCAACCAAGCGATAAAGGAGAAAGAGGGCCTAGAGTCCACAAGGGAAAAATGATTGGCCTGCAAGATGGGACAATGTTTTCTCTTACACAACCTTGTCCAGATGATCTAAAAGGATGCCACGTCGCATTAAATATGTAGATACAGAGCACAGATAGAAGAATTAGGCAAAAGGTATTGTTCCTGGCAAAATGCCTAGGAGTGGCCGCACTCACCCTCTTGCCACAGGGGACATGACCTAGGAGAACCACGCCACACTCACCCTCCTGCCACAGGGGGCGTGGTACCCTGTACGGGAGATGGGGAAACCGATTCTCAGGTAATGGGTCCCACCTCGATAGGAAGTATACAAGCTAAACCCCAAGTTAGAAACCGATTCTTAGGTAGTCTTACATACAAAAGTTCTCTCTAAGGATAAAAAACTGACTTAGGCATCCGGAGGTGCCTCACCACCCCTAAGCCCATACATTTCTCGTGTTGCAAGAGTATCGAGCCTGGTGACTAGTGTACGAAACACGTCATTAACAAACTAAAAGGGATATTTTCAGTTCCCACTAGACTAAGCCTGGACCAAGTCTAGGACGCCCAATGACCAAGATGTAATTGGCCCACCAAGAGATAAAGGAGAAAGAGGGCCTAGAACCCATGTAAGAAAAAGGATTAGTATGGAAGATGGGACAACACCTGCTTTGACACAACCTTGTCCAGATAACCTGCAAGAATGCCATGTCACATTAAATGTGCAGACACAAAGTACACACAGGAGAACCCACGGGGTTATTGTTCCTAGCAGAATGCCCAGGTAGTGGCAGCACTCACTCACCTGCCACAAGGGATGTGAGTCGGGAGAATCACACCGCATTGAATGTGACGGTGTAGTACCCTGTATGGGAGACGGGTGTCCTTGGTATAGGAAATGGGTCCCACCTCGATAGGAAGTATAAAAACTCAACCCCAGTTTAGAAACCAATTCTCAGGTACTTTTACATACAAAAGTTCTCTCTAATGATAATAAAACAGACTTAGGAATCAGAGGTGTCTCACCAACCTTTGGGGCCTTCATTTCTTGTGTTGCAAGAGTATCAAGCCCGATGATTGGTGTGTTAAACACATTGTTAACAGTGGCATTATATGCTGGATCGTTGTAAAGTAACATGTCCTTCGCATGCCAATTACAATGCGCTCTTAAACAACCCACAACAGGAAGCATCCTTGAGAAACATGGATGGAAGTTTCACAGAAATAGTGGAGCGCATGAAGAGAATGGCAGCAGAGATGGAGAATCGCCGACAAGAAAATGAAGTCCTAAAGAAAAGGAACGAGCGGTCGAGAGAGGAGGCCGAGCCAAGACAAAGCGAGCATGTTAAATCACGAAGCGCCGGAGGAATAGACGCCGACGAAAAAGAGAGGTAGCTTGCATAACCTTCCCGTTGACGTGAAAAGGTGCAGCGAGAGGGTGGTTCGAACCATTACCCCTAAGCCCAATCGATGGCTTTGGAGAGTTGGCTTGACTGTTTCTGACATAATTTATGGTGAGTAGGAGAAGGAGGCACCCCACTGCTAATCTCTTAACTGTCAGACAATAAGAAGATGAAATCATGAAGGTGCATTTGGCCAGATTCAATAAAGAGCGTATGATGACAGATGATCGAGAAGAGAAAATCACGCTGGCGGCGCTCTTAAGAGGCATTTGGCCTCGAAATCCATTCATGACAGAGTTGGCAAGAAAAACTCCCACGACATTGTGGATGTTCGTGGATAGTGTGGATAGTTTCATCAATGCCGAAAACACTCTCAGGGCCCTAACAACCTCGACGAAGATCGAATTAGAACAAGAGAATAGGAGAACCAGCGTATTAGGTCAGATGAAAGCCCTGGAGAAACCTAAAAAGGGCAGCACAACAGAAGGCGAGAGGAGAACACGTCCTCGAGAGGACAAGGCGCCAAACATGCACGCTCCAGTTTGAATGTGCAAGAAGAAGCAAATCAAACACCCGAGAGGTCGAACACCTCGACCGGGGAAGCCATCGCTTATGTACTTACCAATAGACAGGAAGCCACAACACTGAGGATTGCTACACCCACAAGAAGAAAATGGGAGAGTTGGAGTGTCTGGTCGCCAAATATCTAATGGACCGTAGGCAATAGTTCGAGCATAGTGGAGGCCGACCCCAAAGGTCGCATAGGAGTGAAAGCCTCAAAAGGCAGAGAATGGATCAAGAAGCCACTCACAATGCCCCTCGCCGAGCCCCAGCTCTGAGAATAGCCCCTAGGTGAGATCCGCACCATAGTCGGGGGGGTTTGTTAGGGCGGCCCCACCTCATCCAATAGAAAGGTGTACACCCACAGGGCCCAATATGAAGAAGTTTTTTCTACCAAAAGACCCCTGGCTTTGCAGATGAGGCGTTTAAAGACAACGATCATCTCGTTTGACGAGGAAGATAGCAAATGGGTATTTAACACCCACGACAATGCGCTGGTAGTAACCATATTGGTCGCCAACTTCACAACCAGAGGATCCTGATAGACAAAGGTAGCTCGATAGACATCCTCTTCCAGGATGCATTCACAAAGATGGGGGATCAATCCAAGCCACCTACACTCTGCACCAATGCCACTCAAAGGACTCTCGGGGGATGTATTCCAGCCTCTGGGCACCATAACTTTGCTAGTCTTGGCCAGTAAAGCTCCTAAAACCACTGCAATAATGGTTGACTTATTGGTAGTGAAAGCCTTGTCGTCTTATAATGCCATACTAGGGTGCCCGACCCTAAAAATTTTGATGGCAGTAACGTCAATCTATCATCTGAAGATGAAGTTCCCAACAGTGGTAGCTATAGGAGAAGTTCGGGCCAACTTGGTGCTAGCACGAAAATGCTATGTGTAGGAAATAAAAACCAAAGGGGGAGATGTTTGAATGACCGAGGGCCCAACTCGGTTCGGTCTAGTACCAGTTCCATTTTTCTCAAAACCTGTTAAAATCAGTTTGGTTCCGATTTTTCTTTTTCTAACAACAGACCGATCTGAATCGGACCCGTTTATATATATATATTTTAAAAAGTTTTATATTATATAAAATATTTTTATATGATTTTTTATATTATATATAATTTTTATATATAAATAATTTTGTATTATATGCTAAATTACTAATTAATATAACATTAAATTTTAAAATCCTATATAAATAAATATAGATTATTACTTTTGTCTAACTACTAAGACTATATCACTATGTCTTATAATATACTACATATATTATCACTATATTATTATATATTATAATATATATTGTATGTTATATATCTATATATATAATATACCGGACCGAAACCGGTAAAATCGGAGGTATAGGTTTAGAGGTGTAACTGGTGTTGTATCGATACTTCAAATGTTAAAACCGGTGTATACTAGATCGATTCTAAAATATGTCCAAATTGGAACCGGACCAAACTAATTACACCTTTACCAGGCTGCCCGTCCAAACTTCCTCTTGATACTTCTCAACCTAGGCGTAGATTGCCTTCAAGCAAGCTTGCTCCCGACCAGACAAATCCAGAAAAATCTCCTTATCCTCTGGAACGACCCCCCAAACGACACAAACGGGGAACTCATGGTGAATTGCCTCTCTAGTAGGAAATTTCCATCTGTGACCTGACACAAAGAAAAACAGCTTAAACCAGTCCTTGACGCAGGAAAAGTGGGCTTCCAAGTGGGTAACCCTATATCCCCCTCGAGAATGAAAGATGCATAGATTGCAATCGTGCCGCCATACCCCATGCGTAAAAGAAACTCCATAGCAGTCAAGTCAAGGTAATCTTCACCCATGGCTTCTAAGACCATGCACCAGACAACGTAATATGACATCAGGATCCTCCATGCGTTAGGATGAAGCTGCAACGAAGCCAACGTGAGGTAGTCTAAGACATCTCGGACGGGATGGCATAAAGGAATCTGCAACCATTAGAAAACATGGAGGGGTACAATGCCACCTTTAGGGGTGTAACCGATCTGGTTTGATCTGATTTTGAGCAAATTTTGGGACTAAACTGATATACACAGGTTTTGCATTTTTTAGAATTGACACCGCACCAGTTACCCTCATAAACCGATTCTTCTGGTTTGACCGGTTCGGGTTTGGTTCTGTTCAGTTTTCCAGTTTTTAATATATATTAAATCTCTAATCCCTTATACTTGATATATATTAATATATATAAATTTTTAGTAATACACTAATATTGTTAGTATATAGTAATACTATTGGTATAGTACTATTACTATATGTTAATGATAATATAGTATTATTACTAATACTATAGTGGTATATGCTACTAATAATGTATTAAATGATGGTTAAACACACTTTTTTATATGAGTGCATATGATCAGACGTATAGAAATGTATTTATCAAAATTAATATATGTTATAATGCTAAATAACTATTGACTATACCAATACAAATAGTAATACTAATAGTGAATACTATATTATAATGATATTAATACGAACATATTAAGTTTACTATACTATTATACATATATTATACTATAACTCTTATAATATATTAATATATACCAATACTATATATTATACTATTATAGTATTACTACTACATATAGTATATATATTATAGTGATATTAATACTACATATAGTTATAGTGATTAGTATAACTGTATAATAGTATTAGTATTAGTTATAGTGATTTAGTATAACAATATTAGTATAAGTTATAATGATTTAGTATAAGTATAACTATATTAGACTATTAGTATTAGTATCAATTATAGTGATTTAGTTATAGTGATTAGTATAACTATATATTCGTATTTGTTATAGTGATTTTAATTTAGTATAACTATATAATAGTATTAGTTTAAGTATTTGTTTTTTTTTTTTGGAAAGGAAAATCTCTATTGCCATTCCATTATAATAAAGAAGAGATACAAGAAGGAACATCCTCCATAGTTACATTCATATTCAGAAATGAAATAGTATCTTTCGCCAATAATTGAGCCATGAAATTTCCATTTCTCCTAACATGAGAAACCTCCCACTTAGCAAAATTTTTCATCAACTGTTTAGCTTCAAACATAAACATACTAGCACTACTCCAGCCTTCCTTTTCACTATGTAGAGCATTGATAACTTGTATGGAATCTCCCTCAATGATAACATATCTGAGTCCTAGATCCAAACCAAACTTGATAGCCTGAAGAGCTCCATATGCCTCAACTAGCAAAGGGTTTGGAAATAAGTGCTTTCTTAGTCTCATTGGTGCTATAATCTGGCTTGCACTGTCCCTCACAGCCACACCAACTCCAATATGTCCATGCATTTTATCAACAGATCTATCCAGTTTAGTTTAAACCAATTCATGGGAGGGGCCTTCCAATTTGTAGTTGATGAGCATAATTGTCTACTCCTGTTGCTTCTACTAAGATCCTCCTCTGCCAGCATGTCAAGAATAACTCTGGCTTCCTTCACAATCAAAATAGGATGAGAGAACTATTTATTGAAAATAAAACAATTCCTCCTCCACCAAATTTTCTGAGCCACCACCACAAACTCTTGAACAACATGAGTCTCCATTGAATTTATAACTGCATCAAAAAGTTCTAGCATAGAGGACTAAGGAAGGTAGCATTTTTGAAATTTTTTAGAGCACCGACCCCAAACATCCTTAGCAAACTCACATCTCCATAGAGCATGAATCACATTCTCTTCTTCCATACAACAGATGGGACATAAAGGGTGATCTACAACTTTCTTCTTAAGTAAATTGGACTGGGTAGGAAGAGCCTCGAGACAAGCCCTCCACAAGAAATCTTATCACCAGGTTGCACATTAACCTACTAGATTTGCTTCCAAACTTCTTCAAATTGGTTACTACTTGATGCTTGACCCTTTTCTGCCAGTTCCCTCGGTTTCTCCATGTGGTAAGCACTCCTCACTAAGAAGCAACCATATTTAGAGCCCTACCATATAATTCTATCCCTACTGTTCATAGTGCTTATAGGAGTTTTTACAATAATGATGGCTTCTCTTTGCTTAAATATCTCCTACGCTAAGTCAGACTTCCATTGCTTAGACTTAGGCGCAATCAAGTCTACCATAGTAGCTTCACAGTCTAGCTTCTTGATAGGACTAAAAACCTTATAGGAGCAGAATGACCAAGCCATTTATATATATGGACATCACTCCCATTACCAATCCTCCAATAGGAGCCTACTTCCACAATGTGTCTAGCTGCAAGAAAGCTTCTCCAAACAAATGAAGGTTTAGACCACAGTTTTGCCTTCTGAAAAGTAAAATTCTGAAAATATTTAGCCTTCAACACCTTAGCTGCTAGAGAATCAGTTGCTTGAATTAACCTCCAGCATTGCTTAGCAAGCATTGCTTTGTTAAAACACTCGAGGTCCCTAAAACCCATGCCCCCAACAGATTTTGCCTTCCCCATCAGTTTCCAAGAGACCCAATGGATTTTATGCTCTTTTTCCTATTGCCCCCACCAAAAATTCTAGATGACACTGTTAATAGATTTCAACAATGAGTTAGGCAGCTTAAAGACACTCATAGTGTAGGTAGAAAGAACTTGAACCACAGCTTTTATAAATATTTCCTTCCTTACTTGAGATAACATTTTCACCCTATGATTAGTAATCCTCAATCTGATATTATCAAGGATTCCTTGAAAAGACTTGCTTCTGTCCCTTCCCACTACAGATGGCAACCCAAGGTATCTTTCATATGTTATTGCAGACCTCATCCCAGCTATAGACAGGATATACTTTTGAGTAACCTTGGTTGTATTCTTGCTGAAAATGATAGAGGTCTTCTCAAGGTTTAACCTTTGTCCTGAAGTTGTCCCATAACCTTGCAAAAGACTAACCAACCTTCCCCATTCAAGAGCATTGGCCTTTCAAAACAAAAGACTATCATCCGCAAAGAACAGATGTGAGATTCTGAGCTAACCTCTTGCGACTGGAGCACCATGAATCACACTAGTCTCCTCAGCCTTTCCAATAAGATTACTAAGAGGTTCAGCACATAAGATAAAGAGATAAGGTGGGAGAGGATCTTCTTGTCTTATACCTCTAGTTGGATAAAAAACTTCTTAAGGAACTCCATTCACCAAAATTGCATAAGTGACTGAATCAATGCATCTTATCACCATGTCCACCCATTGACTGCAGATTCCCATTTTGTGTAACGCAGCTCTTAGAAAACTCCACTAAATCCTGTCATAGGCCTTGCTCATATCTACCTTCAAAGCCATATAGCCTTCCTTACCTGACACTTTACATTTCATAGTATGCAAGGCCTCACAAGCAACAATGATATTGTCAAAAATTAGTCTATTAGGAACAAAAGCTGATTGAGAAGGTGATATAATACATGCCAAAATTTTCTTTAATCTGTTAGCCATCACTTTTGAAATCAGCTTATACATCACATTACAAAGAGAGATAGGTCTAAACTAGTCACTTTAGTAGGGGCCTTTTTCTTGGGAATTAATGTAATATAGGTACTGTTACTATACCAAACTGCCATTAGAACTTAGGACATGTACAACTGTTGCACACTCCTGGTCTCCAACTATATCCCAGTGTTTTTTGATAAAATTCAGCAAGGAATCCATCTTTGCCTAGAGAACTGAAGCCATTCATTTGAAAGAAAGCATCTTCAACCTCCTTCTGAGTATAGGGTCTACTTAGCATTGTATTGTGGTCAGTAGTCACTTAAGCATCCATAGAACCAAGACATTCTGTAATATTCCTGGGATCAAAAGAGGTAAATCGACTTTGAAAGTAATCTTGAAACAGGTTAGAAATTCCTTATTTGGAATGTACTTCCTGTCCATTTTCATCAACCAGTTTCTTAATCAAGTTTGTCTTCTTCCTTTGAAATGCACATCGGTGAAAACATTTTGTATTTTTATCCCCCTCTTTCAACCACTTTTGTTTGACTCTTTGCTTCCATATGATGTGATCTTCTTCAAGCAATCTATCCACATTTTTCTGCTACTGTTTAATATTCTCAGTAAGATGTCCTTTGTTGGCCTTTTGTAGCTCTAATAACTAAGACAACTTAGCTTTGATCTATTTTTTTGGGTTGCCTATACTCTTCTTACTCCACTGCATCAAATTCACCTTGCACTTATTAAGACCTTCAGTAGCATAACTCAGCTTATTCTCAGCCATCCTAGGTTGTCTCCATGTCTCCTCCACTATCTAGTAACACTCCTCTCTTAAGGACCAACTAGCCTTAAACCTGAAAGGCTTAGCATTTCTGGTCAGGTCACACAGATTATGTTCCACTGTGATGTGCAAAGGACAATGATCTGAACTCAGTGCTGGAAGGACATACACTCTCGAGGTTGGGAAATTCTCAACCCATGTATTATTGCAAAAAAATCTATCAGGCCTCTCTTTAGTAAAAGCCACTCCACATCTGCCATTAGACCAAGTATATTTATTGCCAATAAATCCTAGGTCACACAAACCATTCTCTTCCACAGCCTCTCTAAATGCCACTAACTGATTGTAAGGTCTCAAGGCCCCCCCACATTTCTCTCCATAATTGAAAATCTCATTGAAATCTTCTACACATAACCATCCTTTAGAAGCCTCAAGCTTGAGAGCCTTGAGAAGTTGCCAACTCTCCTTTCTCTATGTAGTAATAGGATTGCCATAAAACCCAGTTAAAATCCAATCCATTCCATCCTTAACCCCTAACCAATAGTGAGATATGATTATGGGTGTAGGATCTAACCTCAGCCTCAACATCATCCTTCCAAAGAAAAGCAATACCTCTACTAAGTCCCTTACAGTCAATGACAAAGCTGTTATCAAACTGAAATCTTCTTTTTATACTTTTAACTTTATTTATATTACACTTTGTTTCCATCGAGAATACAAAGTATGGGAGCTTATTTTGTACCATTAGATGCAAATCATGAACTGTCCTAGGGTTCCCCAAGCCCACGACAGTTCCAGTTGAAGCAACTCATTGCTCTTGGTGGGGCTGTGAAACAGCTGCCACCATATCAGTACTGCTTGAGTCCACATTCCCTTCTTCTTTAGTTCTTGCTCTTTGAACCATATAATTAACATTCTTTTCACTCAACTGACAAGCAACCCTTTTATTGTTAATAGGGAAATCTGTATTTTTTTTGTTAAGTTTAGCCCAACATAACATTTGTCCTTGGCCCTTCTTTTCCAGCTGGACCTCTTTTTGGATTGCTCCAAGACTTGGACTGGGTCAGCAATGAATTGATCAAGGGAAGAAACCTAAGCCATCAGATCATTCGAGGCCTCATTACTCTTTGTTGAGTTGTAACTATTGCTTTAACTAGAACATTTTTTTCCTTTCAGCAGATTCTTTCTTTTCTAAGCCAAACTCCTCAGTCACTTTCCTTGGACACGTCCCCTCTTCTACTTTGGTAGCCATAAAACCTTCCTTTTGTGGCTCTGTCTCTTTTTCCTTATCAGCAACAGATATACTCCAGATTCCTTAAACAATGCAAACTTTCCATCTCAGAGTCGACAGCCCTAGCCACCTTCGTGGCAAAACCCTCTGAGTCGATGGCCCCCTGGTAAGCCCCCAGTATCTTTAAATCAATGAAGTCAGGCACTCCAAAACAGGTCCTCACCGACCTCAATTTTGCAAAAGAGACAACAGAGGGCTAATGGTAACTCTCGAAAAATCGGGAACTGCCCTGGACTTCAAGAGGATCCAAACCCTTTGGACTAGGGATGAAAATAGTCTGGTTTGGTCCGGGGGGGCATGGACCAAAAATTTTGGTTCACCATTTTCCCAGACCGATCACCCCTACGGACCAAACCAAACCGATAACTATCAGTCCGGGCCAGTATTAAATGGGGCCCCAATCATACAAAAGCCCATCACCCCATGAGTATACAAAAAAGTCCAAAATGTGTATTTTCAGCCCGTTAGTATTAAAAAAAAAAAAAAGCAGACAATGTTTATAATTTTAAATAATACAACTATTTAACTTTATTTGCACATTTTGTACTTAAAATAAGCCTAAAAAAAGTTGGAAAAATTATCAAAATTATCCATATCCATCCATTCTCCATTATAAAGCTGAAAACTTTTTAAAAAAAAAAAAGGTAAAATCAAATTGAAAAATGCAAAATCATCCAAACTCCAAATAAATAAATAAAAAAGAATATGTATCTTTGCATATAATATTATGAACCTTTGTATATAATATTATGAAGTTATGATTTATCATGAGTCATATGATACATTAGTTAATTGATAGCATGTTAATAATTATATATTTAATGTTTTATATTGTCAATAATGATAGGTTAGATAAAAACTACATAATTCACTTATACAAGTACTATATAAAATCATATATATAATATATAAAAATATATATTCATAATTCGGTCCGTCCGTCCGAGTTGAAAAACCCCACCCCGAGACCAAACCGATTCCCAAAATCACCATACAACTAGGACCAAAACCGACCATTAAACATTTTGGTCCGGAATGAAAAATTTAACCCCTACCTAAGACCCTGGAAAAGCCCTCATGACAGAACGAATGTGAAGCCCGAGATGAGAAATGAGAGGTGTTCTTAGGCGCCATCAAAGATGGAAAGAGGAAAGGTTAGGGATTATCGAAGGATGAAGGAAGTTGGAGAAATAAAGGCTAAGAACTCTTGAAGACAATAGCAGGGATGAATAGATTGCGATGGAAGGGAGAAGGAGGAGGATGGGATGCGAGTTTAAATAGAGGACTATGCCGATTGGATTTCCCCAAGTGGGAAAGTGACAAGTGTCAAAGAAGGGGAAATGACATGAATAGATCCCGTAATTTCTACTGCACAAGAGAGTGTGGGATCGAGCTGCCACACGCAATCCCAGATGTGGCGAAGTGAACCGGTATGTACAACGAGCAATTGACCTATTGAGCGTTATGAACTACTAAAGCATCACAGGGTAAACAAAAAAACAAAACAAAAAAACAAAAAAAAAAAAGAAGAAGAAGAAGAAAAAGAAGAAGAAGAAGAAAAATGAGAAGAGAAAATTCCCATCACGCACGTACGATAAGAATTTGCAAGGTAACTGGAAATGATATTTTTGATTCCCACTAGACTAGTCCTGGACTAGGTTTAGGAAGCCCAATGGCCAGGATGTAACTAGCCCACTGAGCGATAAAGGAGAAAGAGGGCCCAGAGCCCATGAGGGAAAAAAGATCGGCATGGAAGATGGGACAATGCCTACTCTGACCCAACCTTGGCTGGATGACCTGTAAAGACGCCACGCCACATTAAATGTGCAGATACGAAGCACAAACAGGAGAACTTGGTGGGAGGTACTGTTCTTGGCAGAATGCCTAGGTAGTGGTCACACTCACCCACTTGCCCAGGGGACGTGATCCAGGAGAACCACGCTGCATTAAACATGTTGGCATGGTACTCTGAAAGGGAGATGAACGTGCCTAACATAGGAAATAGGTCCCACCTCAATAGGAAGTATAAAAGCCCAACCCCAAGTCATAAACTGATTCTCAAGTACTCTTACATATAAAAGTTCTCTCTAAGGATTAGAAAACTGACTTAGGTATCGGAGGTGTCTAATCACCTCCTGAGCCTTTATATTTCTTGTGTTGCAGGAGTCTCAAGCCCCATGACCGGTGTGTGAAACACGTTGTTAACAAGACCCATGAAGGACACTAAGGTCTTCATGATTTCCTTTGGCCTCACAAATGCACATCCTCTTTCCAAAGGTTTGTTATTGACATTTTCAAATTCCCTTTGGAGAATGTTTTTGGCATATTGGATGATATTTTGATATGTAGTCGCAACTTCAGATATCATCCTAGGCATTTTACAATAATAACAGTTATTTGCTAAGGCTTCTAAATGTAAGTTTGCTTGCCAAGAAAATTGATTAGCTAGGGCATATAATCTCTGAATTTGGAGTTAAAAGCCAACCTTGTCAAGATATCTTCCATACGTTTTGCCTTTCCCTAATAAAATAAAGTCTCTCATAAGGTTTCTAGGCCTAACTTGCCGCTACCAAAATTTATCAAATAGAACGACAGTATCTATATAAGCACCTTTGACTACCCTGTTGAGAAAAGATGCTTTTAAATGTGATTTACAGGCACTTGCAGCTTTCACTAAGCTTAAAAGATGCAATTGCCATGCTACAAGTCTTAACCCTACTTGATTTTTATCAATCTCTTACTATTGAATTATGCAAGTTGGAATACAGTTGGGTTAAATTACTGTTTACGTCCGTGTTGTGAACTTTTTTTAAATCTGCACCTGTAGTTTAAAAATTTTTAAATAAATCTTTGCACTAGGTTATTGACGGAAAAAGCTGAAGTACTGGCACTAAATTGCCAGGTCATAAAAACCAAAGGACGACACATGTCAAATGTATATACCATCAGTAAAAATACTCAAAACTTGTTTAAAAAATTTATAAAGTTATTTTCTTAAAAATGATGGAATAATCAAAATTATTAGAGAAATATAAAAGCAAATAAGGCTGTTAAAAACAACCGGAAAACCGATTGGAACGGACTGAACCGGTGAGTTTGGTTCGGTTTTTAAACGATCCAGTGTGGTACTGGTTCTTAAGAATTGAAACCGGTCCTAAACCGGTGCAGTACCGATTTTCATATTTTGAAAACCGATATATATTTATAATTTTTTATATTATATATAATATTTGTATATATTATTATATATATTATATGCTAAATTACTAATTAATAACATAAAATTAATCTTATAATTTGTAATATAACATTTCATATAACATATAAATTTTAATCTTATAATATATAATTTTAATCTCAAATATAAACATTAATATTAAGTCATTAATATAAACTTAATTTTGATATATATATGTGTGTATATATATCATATATATCAAGTATAGAATACATGTTTGGCATAATAAATTATCATATATATTCTTTTTATAAATAATTGTTTACAATTTTGATCATATATACTCATATAAACAATTTAGAACTTATATAGACTACAGTTAAATTCAATATTACACTAGTATGTGTTAATCATTATAAAATAATGTATTTATACTTGTTAACTTCATGTTTTATACACCTTTAGGCCAGATTCCAGCAACTCAGGTATTTAAAGTTAAACCTGCAAAAAGGGAGAAGAAGAAGGCTGGGAGAGGGTGGCCTGCGAGGCCGGGGAGTCTTTGATGCCTAAGTTAGTAAATATCTTTAGAAGCTTGTGAATAATGAGAGAGTCTAGAGAGCTTCCATGTACCTGGGGGTCGCTATTTATACTTGGAGCATGAAGGGACAGATTATCCCTTTGGGGCCCTTGTCCTTGTCAGGTTCCTTTAATGTCGAGTGGCCTTTGCAACGGTGTCATTAATGCTGCGTGTAGTCCGGGTCGTGGCTCTATTAATACGGTGTGGTTTCCTGAATTACCTTATTCTGCAAGCTATTTTAGTTGTCTGTCGATATCTCATTGTCAAAAGCTTCCTGTAATGCCTAGTAAGAGTTTCCATGGGCGGGGGGCTGTTAAGTGGCGTCAGGCCTGCCTGTCCCATAAACCATCATTATTTATCTCCCTTGCAGGCGAGTGGTTTCGCGGATAAGCTTTGACCATAGGCCGGGTACATGGGCAAGGCCCACTTCCCCAGTTGAGTACTTGGTGGGCTTTTAGGTGAGGGGAAAATCCCCTTACAATACTATAATATAAATAAATTAATAGTTTAGCATATGTAAATATCATATTATTACTAACATAAATAATCCGTAAAATCGGAAAAACTGAACCGGACCGACCTAAATTGGAAAAATCAGAAATTTTGGTTTCAGTAATAAATCAGTCCAGTTTCGATTCTTAAAATTTCAAAATTGTTATATACTAGTTCGATTTTAAAAAATGTACAAAACCAGACCGATTACACCTCTAAAAATATATAAAAATAAGTAAAGAATATTTATAAGTTATAAATTAAAAAATTCTTAGAATTATTTTTCAAAATTGATTGTTCTAGTACGAAGTACTAGGAAAAATGGGGAAAAAAAAAAAGCATAATTGAAAATTTTGAAAAAACTGAAAGTTTTTAAAACTCAAGAAAATAAAAATCGTAAGCACAGTTTTCAAGAAAAAAATAAACATAGTTAAAATGTTAAAAATATAAAAAATAAAATAAAATTGGCCTTTTTTAAAAAATTATTTTTAAAATTTTTAATTTTCATTATTTTTTTTTCTCAGATCAGATCAAACATTACAAACAGGTAGGTCTTTCCCACTATGAAACTTTAACAAACATTGTGGAACTTTAGTCAGAGGAATGCTCCCAATAAAATTATTGGAAGTTGCCCATTGGACAATGACATGCGCACATCAATTCTGAGAACAATGTATTTTTTTTGCTTCCCATTTCAAGAAATTGTCCAGAAGCAATCTTGCATCTCTTATGGTGCCATCTACTATCTAGTTTTTAGTTTCTTCTGGCTCTGTCAATGCTGATATTGTTCTTTGAGAATCTCCTTCAATTGTGATGTTCAATAACTACCAGAAATGTACTTCTTTAACTCCTAAGAAAGCCTCCATTGCCTCGCCTAGATTTGGATTATAGCTTCCTATCTGGTTTGCCACTGTGAAAATTCTCTCCCAGGTATGTGATCTACAAATTGCTACTGGGGTGCTTCCTTTTGATCTTACCGCCACATCAAAAGAAATAGATTTAGTACTTATCTGAGGGGGAAAGGGTCCAAATTTTTTCTACCCCTTCGTTTTTTTCTTTAAAATCCCATGCAGTACAATGATCACTATAAGAATGCTTTACTTTGATAACAAATTGTTCTATAGAAAGATTTAGATAATCATGCACAATATGATTTCTATAGAAGCATAAGTTATCCATAGCAATCACAGCAAAAATTTGAAACTTGTGAACTTGAGTATCCAACATTTGAAGATTATGAATCGGGTCCAAGATGCATCTAATCCAATTATGGAGATCTTGTCCTATAGCTGAGATGTTAATGGGCCAAGGAGATTGTCTCCAAACGATTCTAGAAAAGGAGCACTCTAAGAAAAGATGATGAGCAGTTTCTTCAGCAGACTTACAAATGGGACAGAGAGCTTGTTCTTCATAAAGGGAAAGACATGGAGAGCTCTGGTTGGGAGGATATTGTTGAAGACCTTCCAGACGAGAAGTTTGAGTCTATCTTGGATTTTGAGGGACCACATCTTTTGCCAAACGGTAGTATTTTGGGCATTATTGTCATTATCAATACTACTTTGGGAGGCAAGAGCTGAGTATGCAGACTTGACAGAGAATTTTCTAGATGAGTGGTGAATCCATTTCAAACTATCCCTGATTGTGAAGAAATTGATCTTAGCAAGAGGAATCTTTTCTATTTCATTCACGGTTTCTTCAGAAAAAAGGGTTTGTAGAAGAATGGCGTTCCTTCTCCTAGGTTCTTCAAGGATCAGCTCAGAAACTCGCCTAAAGGGATCCTGGATAATGGGAAGGATTGAAGGTATTGGAATCGGAGGAGATAAAGTGGAAATCCAGGGATCCTGCCAAACTTTTGTATTTGCCCCCATTGTTTACTGCATGCAAAGGCTAGAGGCCAGAAAGTTTCTTTGATTCATCAATCCTTTCCAAAATTTTGAATCAGAGGGTTTAGTCTGTACATTTAACCAGGAAGTCTGCTTTAGGTACTTGCTATAAATAAGCTCTTTCCACAAGCTAGTGGCATTGAGGGCCAGATGCCAACCCAATTTGCAAAGAAGAGTTTTGTTGAAATGGGAAGTTATTCTCATACCCAAACCCCCCCCCCCCCCCCCC
>QEOT01001058.1:25779-37237 GCA_003123785.1 Pterocarya stenoptera | reverse complement strand
CTAAAATAGTTTATGATACATGTTCAAGTCTTTACGTTAATGATATTATCATCTTGATACCAATATAGATGTTTTTCGTAATGTTAAAAACTTTCTATCTAAAAAATTTGATATGAAAAACATGGGAGACAGATAATTTTGGGTATTAAATTAATGAAATCTCACAATGCTATTAGTATAAATCAATTTCATTATATTAAAAAGATTCTTAAGAAGTTTGACATATTTGAATGCAAACCTCTTAATACTCATTTTGAATCTTGTTTGCATTTAAATAAGAATTTTGGAAATACTGTGTCACAACTGAAATATTCACATATTATTGGTACGTTGTTGTACATGTGCTAATTTTACTAGGCCTAACATTTCATATATTGTGAGTATTAGCTAGGCCTAATGATTCTCATTCATGACATTGAACAGAATTCTTAAATATTTGAGTGTTTGAGAGAAATCATGACATATAGTATTTATTATTTAGGGTATCACATTGTTTTAGAAGTATACAGTGATGCTAGTTGGATAACTAACACAGTAGACCATAAGGGAACGAGTGGATATATTTTCACTCTTAATGGAGCAGTTGTGACTTGGAGATCTTCCAAACAAACCATGATATCACGATCTACTATGGAGACTAAATTAATAGTCTTGGATACTATTGTCATGAGGAATACTGGCTTAAAAACTTCTTGTCAGAAATCCAACTAGTTAAAAAGACAATGATAGTTAATTAGACATTCTATAATAAGATGCTTGATAAAGAATGAGTACTTGACTTTGGAATATATAAATTCAGAAGATAACCTTGCAGATTATATGACGAAACAATAAATATAGTTAAAGGTTTTACCTATGTCAAGGGGATGGGAATGAATCTCATTAATTAGATCACCAGTAGCAGCAACCTAACCTTCCAAACTCTAGATCCCAAGAAGAAGGTTCAATGGGAAAAATAAGCTACTTTGTGACTAGAGAGCACTGTTAAAATATTACTATTAGTCCATCCTAGGGTGTGAGTAGGGATGTAACCGGTCCTGTCTAATCCGATTTTGAACAAAATTTAGGACCAAACCAGTATACAACGATTTTGCATTTTTCAAAACAGATTACACACTGGTTACCCTCCTAAGCCAAAACCTTAGGTTTTACCCGTTTCCAAGCAAAAAAAATATCTGCTATGTATAAAAATTTCTACCATAAAAAAACTCCTATTAAACAAAAATTGAAACAATAAATCTACTGTAAAAAATAAAATATGCTATAAGCATATATAATAATACATTGATACTAAATTATTACTAATACTATATACTATACTAATAGTGATAGTAATACTATTTTATAGTTATAGTGATATTAATACTAACATATTAAATTAATTATACTATTATAAATATATTATAAGATTATGCTATAACTCTTATAATATATTAATATATACTAATACTATATATTATACTATTATAGTGTTACTACTACATATAGTATATATACATTATAATGATATAGTGATACTAATACTATATACTATACTAATAGTGATATTAATAATATATACTATGCTAATAGTGATATTAATACTATATAATAATATATTGTTATAGTGATAATTATATAATATCTTATATATAATTATAATTTATATTATTATATATAAAAATTATATATAATATTAAAAAAATTAATTTAAATATATATATTATAGTGAACCAGTCCGGTCCGGTCCTAAAAATCATAGAACCGGAATTGGGGCCGGTTCCAGCCAGTTTTGGCATTTTAGAAACTTGTTTCAGACCGGATCAATTTTCTAGTTTTCCGGTTGAAATTTACACTCCTAAGTGTGAGTGCTATAAATGCAACGACAAAGGAAAAGCTAATTGCTTTGAATGAGTCCAAAACTAAGGTGAGGTATTGAATTGCATGTACGTTAAGGAATCACTTATGTGAATGTGACTGTGGGCCGCAATCTATGATAATTGGATTATTCTCTAGAACGCTCATGAATCCAAGATATGATGCACGACTTTTATACACCACCTTGATAAGAGCCTGATATATGTTGTGTGGTGTGGAGAAACCTAAACTAAAATATTCTGGTTCAAGCCATAGTTCACCACATATCTCTCTGATGGAAACACGCTAATACTAGGTAGACATTTAAAGTGGCAAGCTACCTCTATTGATGTATAATATTTAGCCCAAGAAATTTATTTTAATTTGTTCTTAAAATATTTTAATCGAGAGGGAAATTGTTGGTTTTAGACTTAGAATGATTAAAATATTTAGTGTTAAGTAAATAATAATATGAATCATTATTATGGTTCATTGCGTTAGTTCATTGGTCAACCCACCCAAACCAAACCACGTCTTTGGCTCAAGTCCCCATCTCACCATTTCACTATTTGTTTTAAATGCAAAAAGGAAGGAAAAATTCAAAATAGCACCATTGTGATTGCACACATCTTGGGAAAGGAAGCTTTAGGCCTCATTTGTTTTTACAGATAAGATGAGATGAGATGAGTTAAGATGAAAGTTAAAAATTAAGATAAAATATTGGTAGAATATATTTTTTTAATATTATTTTTTATTTTTAGATTTGAAAAAGTTGAATTGTTCATTTTATTTTGTGTGTAAATTTAGAAAAATTGTAATAATTAGATGAAATAAATTGAAAGTAGTTGGGAAAACAAAAGAGGCTTAGTGTTTTTATTCATATTTTAATTGTCATATCTTATACCTAGGGATAAACCCTTTTAATCAAAATCAATAAAAATAACAACTTTAATACAAAATCCTCCAATATCAATTGTCTCAAGAATTCTTCACGAAAAAAATGAACTAAACTAATAAATATCTCTCTTCAATCTTACTAGTTTATTTATGTCATTTGCCATTTTCCTTACCACTCTCATCCAATTCCACGCTATTGACGTCTATTCATGATATCAGCATGATCATCAATGACATCTAAAAAATATGGAAAATAAACTGGTAAGTCTACTGACTTAGTTTTTTGGCATCAATTTTCACCTTAGATTAGGAATTTTTTCTCTTCGTACACATGAGAAAAAATTCGAAAAATGCTAGGTCTCTTTGTCGATGTGTTATTGCTGGTTGAGACCAGTGTTGTTTAGTTTTTTCTTTTTCTCAGTTTCTTTTGAGTAGTTGTATTGTGAT
Organism: Pterocarya stenoptera; assembly: GCA_003123785.1. Classification (NCBI taxonomy): domain Eukaryota; kingdom Viridiplantae; phylum Streptophyta; class Magnoliopsida; order Fagales; family Juglandaceae; genus Pterocarya; species Pterocarya stenoptera. Next base: position 34,057 of record QEOT01001058.1, on the reverse strand, counting down.
GGGGTCAAGTAGGAATGTTTTTATTGAACAAACGTGTTTCGATTTTAAGAAGATAAATGCAAGGTGGTGGAGAATCACCGAGAACAATTGTCGCGCGGTGAACCACATTTTCATTGATCAAGATTCGTTGGATTGGTTGGCTGTCATGGTGGAGGAAGGTGTTGTTTATAAAGGACACTCTGGTTTCATCAGAAATGGTGCGCAAGTCCTAATAATGCAGAGGCAACATAATGCTCATGAAAACTTCTTCTCCTTATTAGAGTTTGGTCAAGAGAAACTATGCGGCTTACTGTGATACTGGAAGGGAGGGAAAGGGCAAGTTGGAGGAGTTTCAGAGAGTTGTTGAAGGATATCACTACATCGTCCTCTATTTTGGGAAGGAAGAATAGAGGGAGCCACCTTTGGACACCGCACCTTCCACTGTAGGGACATCAAATCTTCTTTTTGTACAGAGATGATCTCTCTCGAGCCCTAAAACCTGCAGAAGGGTTAGGTACCACGTCCTCTCTGGAGATGGCGCGGCTCTGTGAGGAGGCAGGGTTGGGCAGTTGTATGTTGGGGACAACTTTGGCAAATCTACAACAGGCTTTGGCAAAGATGGAGACACAAGTGGAAGGTTTCATCCTTAATATGGATTTGATAAAACGCAACGTTGAGGAGGCTGTGCAGTGGGAGAAGGGTCTGGTTATGGGCTAGGAAGAGTGTGTTCTTAAGGGCTAGGTAAAGAGTATGGGCATAACGAGAAAATAGTTATTTCTCATGGGCCTCAAGTGCAGGCCAGGCTTCCTGTGGCCCAGCGGCCAAACCAAGTGCTCAAGCCCGTATCTCAGGCCCAAGTTTCGAAAGCTGCATGGAGACGTAAGGCTGGAGAAACCCCATCGTCGTCCAACCTCCATTGTTGGCGATGGGTTAGGGATCGACGTCGATGGGGATGAGTTCGTTTGAGGTGGTGGTGGGTTCGTCAAAGACCTTTGAGATGCTAGAGCTGGAATCGGTAGGGGTTAGAGCTACCGAGTCGAATCTATGTAGCACCGTGAGCTTCTATTTACCGCCGGCACCTGCACAAAAACAGATACAGTCGACTTCCCTTGTGTCGACGACACAAACGACGGTGGCTACAAGAACCGTAACAACGTCACTGGCTCCCGTCGAAGCGTTTGGTCCTGAGCAAGATTTGTTGGAGCACAAGGAGTGTATGGATGGGCCGCCACCCATTGAGGTGGCTTGGATTTTGTTGTCGGTATGCCCTAGCCTCTCTCCCAACTCTCTAGGGGTGAAGTCTTTACTGGAGTTGGAGACAGTGACGCAGTTACGTCTTAGTGACCCCTCGGGCCTTGTGGTGGCACAGCCAGTGACGCCGCCTCCTATTGGGTTGTTCTCTGCTCCATTGGCGGCAAAGGAATCTAGCCTAGTGGTGGCACAGACAGTGACGCCGCCTCCCACTGGGTTGCTTTTTGTTCTTGTGGCGGCAAAAGAGACTGACCAGGTAGTTGCTTTGGGACTAGAGATGGTAATAGAATCTGGTTCTTTGGTTCTCTTTACTCCTAACAGGGATGGGGAGGATGATTCTACTCTAATTTAGTCCTTTCATCCTAATGTGTCAAATTAGGTCATTCAGAGAGTAATGGACATTAAGTATATGGTAGGAATGTCTTACGGGGATTTTGAAGCAAAATTTATGACCCTACTTATAGCTGTAGAGGTTGTGAATGCCCAATCCAAGTCCGATCAATCATTGACGTTAGTCGAAAAAAGAGAAAGAGAACTCAGAAGCTAGATTGGCAATGATAGAGGATGGAGGTGAGAAGAGCTCTACTCGTGACCGTAGTAAGGGGAGGGGTATAATGGTTGTCCAATGAAGCCAAAAATAATTTCATGGAATGTGAGGGGGCTGCATGATCCTAATAAGCTGCTCCAAGTCAGGAATTTACTTCGCCAATGGAAAGGGGACATCATATGATTACAAGAGACTAAGTTGGAAACTATTACAAGACAACTAGTTCGCAGCTTATGGAGAGGACAACATGTTGGGTGGTCTTACCTACCATCAAAAGGAGCTTCCTGGGGAGTTCTAATTATGTTTGACACAAGGGTGGTGGAAAGGGTCGAAGAGTGCATGGGTGATTTATTGGTTGCTTGCTCTTTTGTTAATTTAGAATATGGCTTGAAATGGGCTTTCGTCGGTGTTTATGGCCCAAATATTAATTCAGATAGAAGCTTTTTGTGGGAAGAACTTGCAAGAGTTATTAGTCTGTGGGAGCGAACAAGTTGCATTGGGGGAGACTTTAATATATCTCACTTCCTAAGCGAAAGGTCGGGACCTCCTCATATCTCTCCTTCTATGACAAATTGTTCTGATTTCATTTCAGAACAGCAGCTCATGGACTTGCCACTATCAAGAGGCACGTATGCCTGGTCCAATAACCGTGATCTTCCATCTTGGTCGATGATCGATAGATTTTTGCTAACCCTCGATTGGGAGTCACACTTTCCGGATGTAGTTCAAAGAAGATTATCCTGTTTATGCTCCTACCACTTCCCCATCATTTTAGATTGCGGAGGCATCCAAGGGGGTAGAAAATATTTCAAATTTGAGCATATGTGGCTTAGGACTGACGATTTTGCAGACAGGGTCAGACAATGGTGGTCTTCTCATAGTTTCCAAGGAACTCCTAGCTTCATTATGGCTAAAAAATTGAAAGTATTGAAACAGGACCTGAAACTATCAACAACTCTTATCTGAAGAGCATAATTGGAGATCGAGAGTAGATAGTTTGTCTTTTTCCACACTAGACCAACAGAGTGTAGAAGGTTAGAAAGGCCATTTACAGGAGTGGAAGTGGGCAATGTTATTAGAGGTATGGCTAGTGATAAGATTCCCGGTCCAGATGGCTTTACTTTGGGTTTCTTTCAAGTTTGCTGGGAGGTGGTCAAGGAAAATATTATGCAAGTCTTTCGTGAATTTCATTCTAACGCTACTTTTGAAAAATGTCTTAATGCCACATTCTTAACCCTCATTCCTAAAAAGGTGGGGTCTTGGGATGTGAGAGACTATCGCCCCATTAGTCTAGTGAATGAGATGTACACAATTCTTTCCAAAGTATTAGCGAATAAACTATGCTTGGTGGTGGAAAAACTAATATTGAAGCCGCAAAATGCTTTTGTCAAAAGTAGACAAATTCTTGACTCAGTACTTATCGCAAATGAAGTCTTGGATGGTTGATTGAAGTCTAAAGAACCCGGGCTACTTTGCAAGTTAGATATGGAGAAAGCATATGATCATGTCAACTGGAAGTTCTTTCTTTACTTACTTGGGAGATGTGGTTTTGGGGGAAATGGCAGAAATGGGTAGAATTTTGTATCTCTTCAGCTCGTTTCTCTATCTTCGTAAATGGTTATCTGGTGAGTTTCTTCAACTCCTCTCGTGGCTTAAGACAGGAAGATCTGCTTTTGCCTCTACTCTTTTTATTTGTCATGAAAGCTCTCAGCAAGATGATTGAGGGTCTGGTGGATGGTGGATTACCCCATAGTTTTTTGGTGGGAAATGGCGATCTCCACATTTCTCACTTGTTATTTGTTGATGACAAGCTTATCTTTTGTGGGCCACACCTTGGACAAGTCCAAGACTTGAGGGCGATACTCCTTTGTTTTGTGATTGTGTCAGGTTTGAGCATCAACCTTGAAAGTCGGAAATAGTGCCAGTGGAGGCTACCCCCGATGTGGAGATTTTAGCTACTACCCTGGGATGCAAGATATCTTCGCTTCCTATGAAGTATCTTACTTACCGTTGGGTGCCTCTTTTAAATCTGAAAGGATTTGGAATGATGTAGTAGAAAGGGTGGAGTGTAGATTAGTTGTTTGGAAGAGGCTATATTTGTCGAAAGGTGGTAGGTTGACTTAATTAAAAGCACTCTTTCTAACTTACCCACCTATTTTTTGTCTTTGTTCCCGCTTCCCTTAAAGGTGGCTAACCGGATTGATAAGCTATAAAGAGATTTCTTATGGAGTGGATTGGGGGAAGAGTTCAAATTTTACTTTGTTAATTGGTCTACAATTTGTTTCCCAATTTTTGAGAGAGGGTTGGGGATTCACCACTTGATGAAATTCAACCAAGCTCTTTTGGATAAGTGGTTGTAGAGGTACCAAAATGAAAGGGAGGCCTTATGGAAGTCTGTAATAGATTCTCAGTTTGGGTAGGATGGTGCTCAAATGAGGTACGAGGCACTCATAGTGTGGGTTTGTGGAAAAACATTAGGAGCCTTTGGGAGTCCTTACGTGGCCATGAACATTTTGTTGTAGGTGATGGTTCACGTGTTCGTTTTTGGTTTGATATATGGTATGGCAACCTTTGTCTACGACATACCTTCCTTGCCATCTTTGTGCTTGCTAGAGTAAAGGAGGCATCAATTGCTGACTTTTTGGTCTTCTCAAATGACACCCCTTAATGGAATATTGATTTCATTAGTGTAGCTCATGATTGGGAGTTGGAGTCTATTACGGAATTCTTTGCGACATTATATTCAGTGGGTATTCCTGGGGCTTTGGAGACAAGATGCATTGGAATCATTCTAAGAAATGTATCTTCTCTGTTAGTTTCTTTTACCAAATACTCTCAAACTCCAGAATGTCTAGGTTCCCATGGAAGAGCATATGGAAGACGAAAGCTCCTTCAAAAGCAGCGATCTTTCTATGGACAACATTTTTGGACAAGATTCTTAGTATAGGCAATTTGAGAAAACGAATGGTTATTGTCCTAAATTGGTGTTGCATGTCTAAGAAGCATGGGGAGTCAGTTGATCACCTACTTCTACACTGCAAGGTGGCTAAGGCTATATGGGATGATTTTTTCTCAAGAGTCGGATTGTCTTGGGTTATACCTTGTAGATTGGCGGATTTCCTCGTAAGCTGGAGAGGACTATACGGAGATTCTCAGGTAGCGGCAATTTGAAGATTGGTACCAATATGCATGTGTTGGTGTATGTGGAGTGAAAGAAATGCTAGATGTTTTGATGACCAAGAGAGAACTTTGGAGGAGCTTAAAGTTTTCTTTTTTAAGTCTTTATTCCTATGGGCGGGAGCTATAGTTTGTAACGGACTTAGGGTCCATGATCTTCTTCTTTCTATTGTAACCTCTAGTTAGGCGTTTTTCATGTATACTTCTTGTGTACCTGGGCTTTGCCTATTTCTATGAATACAATATCTTTGATTACTTATAAAAAAAAAAGTCTACCGACTTAGTAAGTCGTGAAGTGATATTAATGGATAGACCATGAGCCAGTATTTTATAAACAATGCAACGATAAACAGAAAAATTAACATTAGTGTAGCTCTCTAAAATTTATCCTATTATCATAAGTATAACAATAATGATAATCACAATACTTTTACACATGAGGTGGGGCCAATAATACAACAATACCAATAATCAATTTCTAGTTGCCACAATTTTATACCTACGATAAGGCCAACAACAATAACACTAATTCCATTAATCAGTTGTCACATCTTATGCTCGTGACAATAACAATAACAGTTACAATAATCATAGTAGAAGTAGTATCAATAACCTCATGCATTAACGGTTTTTAGAATGCATTACAATAATAGTAACAATGCAATAACAAGAAAGTATCTTGTGACTATACAGTAAGTACATAAATCTGTTTCACAGTTTTGCAGTAGGAACACATGATCACATAAAAATAACTCAGGTCTACACTATTAATGACAAAACAATCTAGTACAATATTCAATATAGAAAATATTGCAAAAGAATAATTGATGTGGTTTTCACAACAAAAACATGCATGTTTTCTAAAGTATCAACCTCAATTAATTTTAGACAAAATCCAACATATAATCAACAGTATTTATCAAACTTTTAAACATCTGTAGATTGTGTTACAACGTTGCCAAGTGAAAATGAATCAACACCCAAATATATTTAAAACAATCTAAAATTATTAGAGCTAAGGGCAAACAGAAGCTAAAAAATATAAAAATAATTTTTCTGCCTTATCAAAAAATATGAGAGTAAAAATCTAAAATAGAAATAAAATACGTTTAATAAAACTTATGTATCACAAAAAATATATCATGTGCCAAGAAAAATATATCATTAAAATAATATAAAGACACTCATACAAATATATCAAGTAAAAAAAATACATAGCGTCTAAAATTTTAACTTACGCTATTTTAAAGAAACAACATCATCTAGTATTAAATTTATAGAATAAAAATATTATAAAATTAAAGATTCTTAAAATATAATTTTTTAATATAAGTTTTGTTTTATTATTTCAAAAAATTGAATTATATTTTATGTTTTGTTTGGAAGTTTGGAAAAGACAAAATGATTAGGTAATGATTAAATATACTAAAGTTATAATACATTTTTAACCTTATAATTGTTTTTCCCGCCTTTATTAACGTGTATATATAGCTACGTTTGTAATACTTTAGTACACAAAATACAAGTTATACTTTTCCACCTATGTTTTCCATTTCCATTTCTGTTATTTACATGGTATCAGAAGAATTTTTCTGCAAAATACAATCATGACTGATTCATTTGTTTCTTCTACTCCTATTCCTCCTCATGAAGATTCTTCAAGTCCTTTCTTCCTTCATCACGATGACAGTCAAGGTACATTGCTCGTAACACAAGTTCTCAATGGTGAAAACTATCATACCTAGAGTCGATCAATGTCAATGGCGTTAACTGCGAAGAACAAAATCAGATTTGTTGATGGATCCATCACAAATCCTTCTGCTTCTTCTTCTCAATTTTCCTCTTGGATTCGATGTAATAATATGGTCTTGTCCTGGCTACTCAATTCTTTATCCAAAGAAATTGTCACTAGTGTGATTTATGAAGATTCTGCAATGGCAATGTGGTGCGATCTCAAAGATCGATTTTCTCAAGCCAACGAACCTCGTATCTTCCAATTACAGAAGGCTATTGCTTCTCTTACACAATATAACCTCACGATTAGTGCATATTTTACACAAATGAAAGGATTATTGGATGAGTTACTCAATTACAGACCATTGCCATCCTGTTCTTATGGTGCTCTACGATCCCTATCTGGTCTCCACCAACAAGATTACGTTATGCATTTTCTTATGGGACTAAATGATCGATACTCTCATATTCGAGGTCAGATTCTATGAATTGATCCTCTCCCTATGATTAACAAAGTTCTCTCTCTTATTCTTCAAGAAGAAAGACAAAGAGACATTGGATCTTTCATGATCCCCTTCCATTCCTTTTGCTGCTTTGTCTTCAAGTAGTATTAGCAAATCATCTGCTGGCAATAAGGCTCCTATTCGAAAAGATAGACCTCTATGTTCTCATTGTGGATTGCAAGGTCACATTGTGGACAAATGCTTTAAACTTCATGGATATCCACTAGGATATCGTTTTAAAGCCAGATCCTCAGCTCCTTTTGCTAACCAAGCAGTCTCCAATGATTCCAATTTATCTCTACCTCTTTCTCATACACAGTGTCAACAACTTTTGGCACTTCTTAATCCTGAGTCTTCTGCTCTTATTCATCAGGCATCAAATACAATTACTTCATCTCTTTCTGATCATCTCTCAAGTAAATTTTCCTTTAATCATTCATTTTTTTTCCTTCATCAATAAAACTTCCAAACAGTTTTCTAATCATAATTGGATAATTGATACCGGTGCGATTGATCATATGGTTCACTCAATATCTTTATTCACCTCATATCAACTTGTGCAAAATACTGTTGTAAAACTTCCTAATGGAACTTCTATTCATGTAAGTCATATAGGTTCCATTTTCTTATCACCAAACTTCATCTTACATGATGTTCTATATGTGCCTTCCTTTACCTTTAATCTCATTTCTGTTAGCAAGCTAACCAATTCATCTTGCTGTGTTATTTTTCTATGCAGAATATTATATAAACATAACTAAAAGACAAACACTTTCCCGACAAAACATCTTCATCCCGGGATTTTTCGAGGCTCCCATCGCTAATTCCATGCCTAGGTCCACAAACAACATCGGAAATATTGACCTCTCTAGTTCCGAGCAGTATGGATATGCAGTCATTGCCGGTACCGATAATCGAATGTGAGATTCCAATGTGCTATGAGCTTCCATTATTTATCCCGTCGGTGTTGGGGCTGTGACAGGGGGGCCAATATTTTGACATGACTAATGTTCATGTCCTGACATCCGAATATGATAAAATTGGTGTTCTTACTGTCAATGGATCTTAAGTGATGAACTTGTGCGTT
>QEOT01001058.1:3867-15111 GCA_003123785.1 Pterocarya stenoptera | reverse complement strand
AGCTTTCAACAAGTTGCACAGCTAAAAAAGGTTTAATCAAACCTTCCATTATCTAAAAATAGGTACCCAATAACCTAAGGCATACAATACCTGACCACCTTGCTCAGCATAGAAACTTGTAGATTCAAGAACTATACCAACTTCACTGCCAGAAACAACACTTTCCAAGAACTGGGAACCAGTGTAAATTGCTCTTATAACACTTTCATGGTCCTGAAATAGCAAATAGAAAAGAAAATAACATCAATGCAATATACAGTAATCTAAAATGATATGGGTGAAGTAAATTTAAAATTTATGCACGTGAGAACTTCCTCCAGCTGATTTAGGAACCCTTAATTACTTCTTACAGAGCACAAAAGATATATACTGGTAATAGTTCAATGATTTCAATCCCTTGCATACCAAAAAACTGTTTTTATCATCAGCATAGCTAACCAGTAAAAATAGTCAAGCACAAGCATGCCCTTGTACACACTTTGTTTCAGGGTAATTGCTAGTGCAATGTCTTCATTGATAGAACAAAGGGAAAAAACATCATACACAACAAGCACTTAGAGCCCTCGATCCATCAGTGAAACAGAAGTATTGACAATCAAAATTGTCAATTGTCAATTCTGCACACTATGCTTTTCAATATTAAAAAGCACAGACATTCTGAAAAAAGAATGCTGTAGAAACTGAATGCAATGCATAAAACAGAAGGTTCAAAATCCTATTCGATCATTTATATCACACTTTATATATAGAAGCCACTCAAAGAATGCTGTAGTTGCTCAAAATAAGCATAAACTTGACCAATACATTATGGCATGAAGCCTCAGGAAGAGAGAATGTAAAATTAGAATTAAATGCATGCGTCCACACACACAACGAGATTTCATATCAATCTCGGGCTTGATAGAGATTTCATAACTCAAGCGAGATATAAAAAGTATCCCGCTATTTATTACATAGACTCGGATGCAAGGGGGATCCTATGGTAAAAAATGTAAAGCCACCAAGGGACAGAATTCTGTTTTATTGATTAAATCGACAGTGATAAGCACTTTTGCGAGCCTTCGAAAGGGACAAACAGCTCTCCTTAATCACCTATTTAAAAAATAGTGTCCAAGACGCTAGCTGTTGGTGTAGGAAACATAATGGAGATCTCTCACTGTTAAAACTTCAGTGAGAACAAAGTCATGTTTAACAGTAACTGCATGGACTCAAACATTAATAAAAGAAAACAGACAGATGGGAACTATCCATCAAGTAAAACTTCTGAGAAAGACCATTTCTTTGGAGACAATCTCTCACTCCATGGGTGGCAAATAATTCCCACCCTTTGAAAGTTTGATGTAAACTAAAATCAAGATCTTACAGAGTAAAAAACCTAGCAACGCAAAGACACCTATGTTCATCTCAAAAGTATTTTTTCCCACTGAGTCTAACAAGAAGAATGTGGAAGCGGATGAGCCTGTGGGGAAAAAAAATGCAGCACATAAAAGGTGTAAATAGCCCTTTTCTGTCTTTAGTTAGATATGAGCTGACCTGGCTTAGCTTTCTCAAAATTCTATACAAATGAGTTTTCTGCCTTTAATTAGATATGTGTTGACCTGGACTGAGCTTTCTCAAACCTCTATACAATGAGGGAGACTAAAACTAAATGATTTGTGCACATAAAATTAGGAATTTTTGTTATCCACCAACTAATTCTTTTTTATTCAAAACCAAAATAATGAATCTTTCATGTTTGAGTCACACAGAAAGCCACCGATAAAAAAGCTGTCCAGGAAAAGAACTTAATGAAGTACAACATCTGGGAGAACATTGATAACATAGCTAATTATGATAAACTAAATCCAAGAACACTAGACACTTAGCGTAGTTATCAGGAAATTATTTCTTCCTTTTCGAAGTTGGAATACTAGTGGGGTTATCAAAACTTTCTTTACAACTCTTATATACACTAATTTTCAAACTCCAGTCTATAACATTCTTACTATCATAATGTTGGTGATATTTGATCACAAACCTTGAACCAAATAAATTTGGAGTTATCATCTGTAGCAGCAATCCCCTTCTTGTGCAATGCTGCAGTAGCATCCACATCCATGACAATAGCACCACCAGCTTGCTGCCAACAAATACTATTAGAATAAAGTATGACATGAATATTAAGCTATCACTCCTTTTAACATGTTCAGTTTCAAAACCATCAGTTCTTTCTTTTTTTGACTAGCTCCAAAGAAGATTAATCCAAAAATTTCAGTACACAGTTAAGGACATGCATAAAAATAGAACAGAATGTGAATTCTTCAAACCTTATTTTGAGCATTCCTTGATCTTTCTCTTGCCTCGTCCATGGCATTATTGAAACCCTCAACATCAACAAGTAGGCCCCTTTCTTCAGCCATCAACTGATCAGGAAAACGAATCAGTACACATAGAATATACATAATTGTACAATTAAGAAACACCTGTCACCTGGGTCAAATCTAACGGGAAGCCATATGTATCCCACAAAACAAATGCATCCTGCAGCAAGAGATCAACTGGGGTCACAAACACCCATAAAACAGTAAGAAGAAAAACCCTTAAAAGAAGCAAATCATTATATTTAGAAAACATTTCAGGTATCCAAGATCTTTTCCATTTTTTTCAATTTGACTTAATTACGTTAAATTTTCAATGCTATGCTCTAATGAATCCCTCTCAACATCTGCAGGCAAGCAATTCAAAGCTCCAGAATTCCAGAAAAATAAAACCATATGCATATCAAGACTTTCTATTATAAGATAAATATGATATAGACAAAAAGATGGTGTTAGCCCAGTATACAAGAAATATACAACAGATATACCTAATTGGGAAAAGGGAAAGTGCTAAAAAACTTGGAAAGTGTAGACAGAAGAGACACTACTTTGCACCACTATCTGATGAAAGAAGGTGTGCAGGAAAGATGACTTGAGCTTTAAGACCGACTTTATGTGATCTTCAAATCCATGCCCATTTCTTCACTCTAAATACAGCAATGTAAGCACAATGGGTTCATCCTCCACAATATAATGTTTGACAGTTACTAAACTGCATGCTAGTAAATCCACCACTCAAGAACACAACTCAATCTATCCCAAATAGCAGCCTCACAATGCAACAAAGGGAATCCATTGCTACCCATTCTTACACATGCAAAACAACTTAATTACTATAATGCCCCTCTTCCTCACATTATCCAGCGCAAGAATCTTCCCTAAAGTTGTTGTCCAATTGAAGAAATTCACCATGGAGGCCTTATTCCACGATATAACTTCTAAGAGAAAGGGGACCAAAGATGAACACAAAAAGCATTGTAAATGACTTAGCATTGAACACACCTTTACTGAATGGGCCCCAAACCATTTTATCCTCACCATTATGTGTCACCCAACTCAAATGCAACTGATCAAAAAACTTTGAAGAGATCCGCCTCCTAATCATTGGCCTCGCAGACAAAATTGACATAGACATTGAGATAATCCTTTTGAGAGTAGATAGTAATCCACCACCTAAACATCCCTAGAGTGAGCGATTCTAGATAAATCCAAGAAGGCACCATTCAAGGATTGACCACCACACTAACAATCATGCCAACACCAAATCTTGGACTGTCACCCATAACAAACCTAGTAAAGTAGGAGAAGTCTCCACAACCACTTCTGATGTAACCCCACCCACCACCGAAGCTATCTATACTTCATGTCCACTAGCATCCCCTAAAGGCTCCCTCTTTCCTATGTATAGCGCCATAGTCACTTCTCCAATAGAGCACAGTTAAAGAGAATTAAATTTCTAACCCCTAATGCACCTTCCTCAATAGGCAAGCATACCTTGGTCCACTTCACAAGTTGGGGACTAGGCCACACCCCCCATATGTCCCCAAAAGAACTCTCATCGCAGCTTCTCCAACCAGTTAACTCCAGCAAGTGGGAAATGGGACACCTGGTAGGCAAGTTGGATATTGTACCCTAGATCAATGTGCTTCTCCCACCCTTAGAGATGTGGAGTTTTTTCCAACCAACCAAACCACACTCCATTTTCTCTCTAATACCATCCAATTAGCTATGTCTTTGAAAGGAGCTCCTAAGGGAGGACCAAGATAAGTCATGGGTGAGGTAGAAATCTTGCACCCAAAGAAATCGGCCAAACAAGCAACATTCTCAACCCAATTATCAAGATTGGGAATCAATTCTAGCATGTTTCTTGTTGGAGGCATGTCTTTAATTAGCGAAGTATAATTGCTATCACAATTATAAACACCCACATATTTCTTAGTTAACACTTCTATGGGAAAGAGATGTGGCTACATTGACAGTTATAAACAGAAGACTGTTTGAAAAGTCAACGTTCACCGACTACTACAGAATAATCCAATTTCAGGAAATTCAACAATGTATTGATGTGTAAACGATAAATGCCAACACCATAATTTAATGAAAAGAACAGATACACAAGAAAACTTGGGATATTCCCTATGTTTGAAATGCTCTAGAGTACATTATACTGAACATTGGAGTGAATGCACGAGCTGCACAAAAGAAAGAAAACAACCTGGAAGGATGAGGAGAGCTTCAAGAAAGAGCACTTTCCAAACAAGGTCATTGATTCTATTGCTAAACTTCTACATATATCATAAGAGCCACAACAACACAATTTGAGAGAGGATGGTAGAGCCAATTTATTGGGCATTCAAATTAGAAGAACAACTATAATGTCAATTAATGGGGAATTGCACCAAAAACGCAGAGCATAGTCATGAGAGAGAGAGAGAGAGAGAGAGATCACAGTAATACTTGCCTGCCCACTTAATATCTTCCCTTGAACATCCTGAGCAGCCTTCTTAAATTTCTCAATGCCCTAGACACGCAAAGAATGAGCAAAATTTGTCACCAAAGACATGGCACATAGACGGAAATGATGTAAATTTCTCTACAAAGCAGGGACATAAAAGCTAAAAGGGCATCAGACCGGTAAAGCACCCATTTCAATACTATGGACAATGACAAAAGCAAAACAAGAAATAAGTTTTGCATGATTTCCACAAAAAAGAAAAAATCAAAAATCAAGTTTGAAAATTTACTTGATTTCATCGTCTTTGAAATTTATGAGAGAACAAGTTGACAACTGAAAGTGCACATCAGAAATCAAATTCAACAGAATTAATATTTTCTAAGGCAGTAGTATAGAAAAGGAAAAACATTTCCAGTTGGTAATCTTATTTTTTGGTGTTCATTTTGTCCCATATTTGGTCTATCTTCTTGGTTTAAATAGGATATCAGGTGTCTTGAACCATGCTTTCCAAACTTTTAACTGTATCCCGATTGCTCACTTGAGAGGGGCTACAAAGGGGAGTATTTGATTCTTTTATCAGTACAAAGGAGAGTACTTTTTTATGTTTGCCTATGGTCCAATTGAAAGGAAAAGGCAGTTTTCAGGGTCTTCAGACTCTGGAGATGCTTGGATTACAAAAAATCATAATATCTATAAAATCCCAAATTTATTTTCTATGAGAATCCTTCATTTTCCACCAAACATGCTGTAACCAACAAAAGCAACACATTGAAGAAGAATCTCTTTAAGATCATCCAAAGAACATTCCTTGGATAATGTCATTGTAATGGAAATTATTCTATTACAATTGACAAACTGAACAGATAATATTTCATTTTAGTATATCAAACAATCTTAACCTTATTCTATAGGCTGAGCTTATTGTACTAACTGGGTGCGGATCTGAACTTACAATTAAAAACATTTCTTTATATATAGATAAAAACAATTCATGCATATCTGTTCAGCAATCCATCTTTAAGGAGCCTCCAAATGGCAACCCAAATGATTATCAATGAATAGATAAAGAGTACATTCATTACAACAAAGTTCCCCAAAATGAGAGTCTTGTCAAAATGAAAATTTCGCCGGAAAGTGTTACAAAGGGCAAATTATCAGAAAAGATAACTCATCATTGGGATACTGTGGGCCAACAATTCCAATATTATATACTTACCTTGAGCAAAGTCTTTCCAAAACTTGCTTCCTCTTCTGTAATTATGTCCCTAATGCGTGCTTCATTTTGTTTTAGCTCGGGAAAAACCCCACCCATAACTTCAACCACAACCTTTACAAGCCTAATTCAACATAACCGGTGAATTACCCAATGGCAGTTTAATTAGTTTCATAGGAAGAAACAGGGGGATGGAGAGATGTACCAGAAGGTAACACGCATAAATGAAAAGCATAAAAACAATTAAAATACATCTCCCTACCCATTGAAAAATCCTTCTTGAGCTTTTAATACCTCACTTCCGTAACGAACAGCCCGACGAAGAATACGCCTCAGAACATATTCACGACCCTCATTGCCTACATATGAAGTAAAATTGTCATCAATTACAACCAGAATAATCAAGATGACTACCTGCAAGAGATTGAATATTTTCTTAAATACACATCCAAAAGTAACGAAACCACACTTTCACTAACAGAGAATATAATAGAGATTAACATTCCATAAATAAATTAAAAGCACAAGAAAATCATCTGCAGGGAAATAAGCAGTTTTGTAGATTTTTATAGCCTAATATACTCCATACGACTGAACATTCAGCAAAGGGAGGTGGAGAAAAGGGAGGAGTTCATAGGGTTATCTACGGTAGCATGCTCTTTTAGGAGTGTGCGGATGGCTATTTATGGGCCTTTGCAGGTGTTTATGGTCCTAATTCAAACAACGATTGTAGATTATTATGGGACGATCTAGCTGGAGTACATAGTTGGTGGGAGCTCCCATGGTGCATTGGTAGAGATTTTAATGTAACAAGATTTCCCAGTGAATGTTTTGGCAATAGAAGAATGCGTTCAGCAATGTCGGATTTTTCGGAATGCATCTACGAGTTGAATTTAGCGGATTTACCATTGGCGGGGGGCTCATGCACATGGGCCAATAATCAGACGTGGTCTCGATTAAATAGATTCTTAATTTCCCCAAAGTGGAAAAGTCATTATTCGGAGGTTTGGCAAAAGAGGTTGCCTCGACTGTGTTTGGACCATTGGCCTATCTTGTTGGATTGTGGTGGGATTCAAAGAAGACGTGAGTATTTTAAGTTTGAAAACATGTGGCTGAAATAAGAAGGTTTTGTGGATAGGGTCAGACAGTGGTGGTCATCTTATCAGATACAGGGCATTCCTAGTTTCACGTTTGCAGGCAAATTGAAAGCTCTAAAACAAGACTTACAGCTTTGGAATCGGCAGTCTTTTGGCGACATTGGGGAACACAAGAAAAGTAAGATAAGGGAGTTACATGAGCTAGAGAGGTTACAAGAGACTAGGACTTTAACACAAGAGGAATTAGCCCAAAAGCTAGTGCTGGCTGCAGAACTCGAGAAGATTGTTCTATTAGAAGAGATTTCGTGGAGGCAAAGATCGAGAGCGCTATGGTTGAAGGAAGGTCATCGACGTACTAAGCTTTTTCATAGGGTAGCCAATTCTCACAGGAGATCCAACAATATTGAGATGCTGAAAATTGATGGGGTAGATTGTAAGGATGAGCAGAGGATAAATAATCATGTAGTAGGTCTTTTTGAACAGCTACTTACCGAGCAGGAGGACTGGCGGCCTAAGCCTGATGGGCTACTTTTTTACTCTATTGGGCTTATGGATGGTAACCATTTGGAGAGGCCTTTTGAGGAGGATGAGGTTTTCAATGTGATGAGAAAAATGGCAAAAGACAAGGCTCCGGGTCCTGATGGGTTTTCTATGGAATTCTTTCAAACATGTTGGGATGTATTAAAGGATGATCTCATGAAGGTGTTCCGGGAGTTTCATTCAGCTGGAAAATTTGAGAAAAGCCTAAATTTCACTTTTCTTGCATTGATTCCGAAGACGGTTGGAGCTGCAAAGATTAGGAAGTTCTGACCCATTATTCTAGTAAATGGGGTTTACAAGATTCTCTCCAAGGTACTTGCGAATCGCCTTAGTGAGGGAGTGGGAAAGATAATCTCAAAGCATCAAAATGCTTTTGTAAAGAATAGACAGATTTGAGCTGCGATTCTTATTGCAAATGAATGTCTGGACAGTAGGATTATATGTAAGTTAGACATGGAGAAGGCATATGACCATGTAAATTGGGACTTTCTTCTTGACCTTCTTGGGAGGTGTGGTTTTGGGGAGAGATGGCGATTGTGGATCCATTGGTGCATATTAACAGCAAAATTTTCAGTTCTAATAAATGGAAGCTCAACATGTTTTTTCAATAGCACATGAGGGCTAAGACAAGGAGATCCGCTGTCTCCATTACTCTTTGTTATCGTGATGGAGGCTTTGGGCAGAATGACCTTAGCCCTGGTCGCCAATGGGCATGTGACTGGTTACTCAATTGGATCCCAAGGTGGGGGACTCACTAATATTTCGCATTTATTGTTTGCAGATGACACTCTTATCTTTTGTGTGGCAGATTATAATCAAGTTTGAATTTTGAAGGCCCTCCTACTTTGTTTGGAAGCAATTTTTGGGTTGAAAGTGAACCTGGACAAATAGAGATGGTGCCCATCAGAGGTGTTCAAAGCATAAGATAGTTGGCTAATACTCTGGGATGTAAGATTGCCTCACTCCCTATGAAATATCCTGGTCTTCCGTTGGGGGAAGCCTCAAGAGCGGCTTCTTTATGGAATACAGTGATTGAGAAAGTATAGCGTTAATTAGCAGGCTGGAAGAGAATGTACCTGTCAAAAGGTGGTAGGATTACCCTAATCAAGAGTATATTATCTAACCTACCGACCTATTTTTTGTCCTTGTTCCCTATTCCAGCGAGTGTGACATTTCGTTTGAGAAACTACAATGGGAATTCTTGTAGGGTGGAATAGGTGAGGAGTTTAAATTCCTCCTAGTCAGATGGGAGAAGGTATGTAGTCCTCTCTCTAGTGGTGGTTTGGCATTAGAAATTTGAGAATTTTCAATCAGGCGTTTCTTGGAAAATGGTTGTGGAGATATCACAAAGAACCAGAAGCCCTATGGAAGTTGGTGATTGAAAGTAAATATGGTGGCTTATGGGGGGGATGGTGTACAAACAAAGTGAGAGGGGCATATGGAGTGGGGTTGTGGAAACATATATGAAGAGGATAAGGGGTCTTTTCTCGTCACACAAGATTTCGTTTAGGAGATGGGGCAAGGATAAAATTCTGGTATGATACCTGGTGTGGTGATTGTGCTCTAAAGGATCAATTTCCAGCACTTTTCAGGGTTGCAAGTGCCAATGATACTTCAGTGGCGGAAGTCATGGTGATAAAGGGGGAACAAATCCAGTGGAACATCAATTTTAGCCGGACAGCACATGATTGGGAAATGGACAGTTTTGCAGCCTTTTTCAGCCTCTTGTATTCATTCCTACTGAGTAACCAGCATGCTAATTTACTCTAGTGGACACCTACAGGTAAAGGCCTGTTCTCAGTTCACTCGTTTTATAAGTCTCTTTCACAAGAGAGTCCTATTCAGTTTCCATGGAAAAGGCTTTGGAGACATAAGGCGACTCTCAAAGCAGCGTTTTTGGTGTGGACCGCTTCCTCGGGTAAGATCCTCACAACGGATAATTTGAGAAAACGAAGGGTGATCATCGCAGATTAGTGTTGCATATGTAGGAATCGGGGTGAATCTGTAGATCATCTTCTGCTATACTGTGAGGTAGTTCGAGGGTTATGGAACGAGGTATTTAGTAGATTAGACTTGAGTTGGGTCATACCTAAGACAGTAGTGGCGATGCTAGCTAGTTGGACAGATGTAAGAGGCAATAAACAGATCAAGGTTGTATGGAAAATGCTTCCTATTTGCATCATGTGGTGTGTGTGGCAGGAGCACAATGAGCGGACATTCAAGAACAAAGAGAGATCGATGGATGAACTAAAAGCTTTCTTTTTTAGAACTCTTTGTACTTGGGCTATAGCCGTTAATTTTAATGGTCAAGATTTCCATAACTTCCTTGTATCCTTTGCTCCTACGTAGTTAGGGCATTCATTGTACTAAACATGGCTTTGCCCATTCTTTAAAAATATACTTATCAAAAAAAAAAAAAAAAATGGTATGTGGTGGACACGTGCAGGGAAAGGCTTTTTTTCTGTACACTCCTTCTATAAGGCTCTCACACAAGAGCCCGATACACAGTTTCCTTGGAGAAGGCTCTGGAGACACAAGGCAACCCCTAAAACTTCATTTTTTTTGTGTGGACAACTTCATTAGGTAAGATTCTCACCATTGACAACCTGAGGAAAATGAGGGTAATTATAGCAAATTGGTGTTGCATGTGTAGAAAATGGGGTGAGTCGGTGGATCATCTTCTTTTACATTGTGAGACAGCAAGGGAACTCTAGAATGAGGTGTTTAGTAGACTGGATCTAGCATGGGTTATGTCGGAGACCGCGGTGACAGTGATGGCATGTTGGACAACTATACGAGGCATGCAACTGATCAAAGCGGTTTGGAAGATGATCCCTATATGCCTCATGTGGTGCTTGTGGAAGGAGCACAACGAGCGGACGTTCGAGGACAAGGAGAGATCGATGGAGGAGCTAAAAGTTTTATTTTTTAGAACTCTTTGTACTTGGGCCATTGTCGTGGAATTAAATGGCATGGACCTACATGATTTCCTTGCTTCTAATGCGCCTAGTTAGCTAGGGCATAAGAGTTTTGTAATTGGCATTTTTGCCATTCTTTTATCAAAAAACTATTTGTTTATCAAAAAAAAAAAATCATCAAAACACTCACAAGACGTTAGATGCCCCTATGATGGTTCCAAATATCAATTTCTTTTATTGGCACCAGGTGTCTGGGAATAGTGTCCCGACTAATCCCGAGGGTGCACAGATTCCAAATATCAATTATCATTTGAAGTTGCAACTACAAAATTTTAACTTGACATGAGAGACGAGAGAGTAAAAAAAAATAAAGGTAAAAAAAATTATAAACAAATTTTTAAGAATGTGCCATTTAGACTTGGGGCAGGTTTGGGGGGTGAGATGAGACACAAAATTATCATCTCATCTCAACTCATCATTACACCTTTTTCAAATATCCATACAAAATATAATAAACAATTCAACTTTTTCAAATCTCAATTCAACTTTTCAAATCCCAAAACAATAATAATATTAAAACATAATATTTTAAACTTTGAGATGAGATGAGATCTCACCCCCCAAACATGCCTTTAGTAAAGAAAATTTCATAAAAAAAAAAAAA
>QEOT01001052.1:27875-54777 GCA_003123785.1 Pterocarya stenoptera | reverse complement strand
CACACTCAGCACATGTCGATGGGGTGCGTGACCGTGTTGTCATCATCCCGGGTGTCTCGATTTCCGTGTGTGTCCGTACATGGAAGTTGGGGGCGCCACAAATAAAAGAAAAACTAACATAGAAAATAAAGAAATATAAGCAATCAACAAACAACAATATAGAAAATAAACAATCATGTAATCCATTATACACATGCAAAATAAATAAATAAATAAATAAACAAACAATAACACAGAAACTAAACAAAAAGACGCAAATAAAAGAAACAATACAAAATAAACAACATGATGCAATAACAGAAACAATTTCAAATATGTATGAGAGAATTAAAGAAGAACTTCCTGGATAGGTGAGAAATGCTTAGGGATGAAAAACAACTTCATGCGAATTTTTTTTTTTTCTTCATCCAGTGGTCGAAAATCAAGGAATTTGGGGTCTGACAACTATCATAAATCACATAGTCTTGGTTCCCAGATTCAAGCTGTAAGGCTAGACCAGTAGCGTTTTAGGGCCTCAAGCTCTGCCCTGCTTTATGGCATCGAGCTCTGCTCCGAGTTAGTTTTCGCAAAGCCTTAATTACAGAATCTTAGTTTCCGAATTCAAACTGTAAGGCCAGACTGACAGCTTTTCAGAGCCTCGAGCCGTAAGGCTAGACCAACATTGTTTCAGAGCCTCGAGCTCTGCCCTTCGTTTCAGAGCCTCGAGGTGTAAGGCTAGGCTGACAGCGTTTCAGTCTATATCGCATTGAGCTCCAAGTTAGTTTTCGCAGAGCGTTGAGCGCTCTGGATCTCTATAAAAGGGACTATCTTCACCATTTGAAATGTAGAATAAGTCCTCTGCATTTCTCATATTTCTCCAATTTCTCTCAAATGGCCGAGCAACTTCTTTCATTCTCTCAATTGGCCGAGCAACTCTCTGTCAACAATGTCCCTGATTTGAATCAGGTACAGATTAGACCACAACCATTTGTCTTCTGTCCTGATGCCTTTAATGCCATAAAAGGAATAGAGATATATTTTTCTACCCGGTCTGATGCTGAGGTGGTTGCAGGATCCAGAATGCTCGGTGCCCAATATGCTGCTTCTGTTACAACCTTGTCCCGTAGATTACTGTCACGGGTGAAAGAGGTAGATGAACTTAAAATTCAAATTTCTAAGTTGCAACAAAGGTTTGCTGATAAAAGTAAAAAAAATAAAATATTAAAACAAGAAAATAAGCAGTTAAAAAAATGTGTGGATTTGTATGCTCAAAACCTGCAACCACAACTAACGGAGCTGGAACAAGAGAAAGAACAAATACTGAGCAACTATCAGCAATTAACAGTAGAGGTCCAGCGGTTACGAGAAACATAAGGACGGTCTGCAGTTAATTTATTGATTAGTTTTTTTTTTTGAATAAACTTGTTTTGTTCTCATCTCCAACTCTATAAAATTAGTCTTAAGTATTCAAGTCACAACAAACTTTCTCTTCCTTTTTTGTTGTTTTTTTTTTTTTTTTTTGAAACAAAAGTAGAAAAAGAAATGACTCATTCAAAAACGAGTTTTCTTAGACTCAATATCCCTAACGAAATACCGTCAAACAAATGGGATAACAGGCAAGATAACTACTCTGCCAAAGCGGACACTTGCGATCATTGTGCTCTCGCGTGTTGGTATCACTTCCTCATGCCAGGAAATCCTGAATACTGACGTAAATTTTTCTTTTGGTTTCATCATTTTTAGAGTTGCATAGTGGAGAAACGAATGCAAACTCGCCTTTACATAATGCAATTCCCTCCCCCTAACTGAACAATGCAGTGTCCTCACTGCTTAATGGAGAAGAAAATCAATGTAAAGAGATAACAACGCAAAAGAGAAGTAAATAAACAACCACACAACACAAGAAATAAATATAAATAAATAAACAAATAAACAGCACTCAAAAATCACAAGGTGTCTGGACAAGAAGAGTTTCACCTGGATCATACATTGGAATAAAAGGTTTAAGGCGCTGACCATTCACAGTGAAGGGGGTACCTTCATTATTAGGATTCTGAATGTCCACCGCCCCATGAGAATGAATTTTGTTATAATATAGGGACCATTCCAATGAGATTTCAATTTATCAGGAAAAATATGTAAACGAGAGTTGTAAAGAAGTACTTCCTGGCCGATTGTGAATTGCTTGGAATGAATCTTTTTATCATGCAGACTTTTCATTCTTTCTTTTGCCAGTTGGGCGTTGTCATAAGCATCCCGACGCGCTTCATCCAATTCGCTGATCTGTAATTTTCTCAACCCTGAAGCTTCATCAAGTGACATGTTAACATGTTTAATTGCCCAAAGAGCTTGAGGCTGAATATCAACAGCTAAATGACAAGTTTTACCATAAACTAATTGATAAGGGGACATCCCTAGATTAGTTTTAAAAGCTGTCCTATAAGCCCACACAGCATCAAGAAGCTTAACTGACCAGTCTTTCCTATTAGGATTGACAGTTTTCTCCAAAATGATTTTGATTTCTCTGTTTGCCAATTCAGCTTGCCCATTTGTTTGAGGGTGATAAGGGGTAGAAACTCGATGTGTGGTACCGTATTTATTCATGAGTGTAGAAAATGGTTTGTTACAAAAATGAGAACCCCCATCACTAATGATAACTTTGGGCATGCCAAAGCGAGCAAACAGAGATTGCAAAAATTTTAGGACAACAGGATGGTCATTTGTTTTGCAAGCGACAGCCTCCACCCATTTTGAAACATAATCCATAGCTAATAAAATATATGTGTTTCCAAAAGAAACCGGAGAATGTCCCATGAAATCTATTCCCCAACAGTAAAAAATTTCTAAAGTGAGAATAGGGGAAAGAGGTATCATGTCTCTTTTGCTAATGGATCCCAATTTTTGACAAGGCTCACAAGCCTTACAAAAACTATAAGCATCTTTAAACATTGAAGGCCAGTAGAAACCGCTTTGCAAAATTTTAGCAACAGTTTTCTTTGCAGAAAAATGACCACCACATGCACCCATATGACAAAATCTCAAAACAGAAGAAAACTCATCATCAGGAATGCATCTTCTAATTAATTGGTCAGAACAATATTTAAAAAGGTATGGATCATCAAAGTAAAAATGTCTTACCTCTGAGAGGAATTGGCGCTTATCTTGAATGGACCATTCAGAGGGCATTTGCTCAGTCACCAAATAGTTGACTATGTCAGCAAACCAGGGAGCTTTGTGAACCACAAATAGTTGCTCATCCGAAAAACTATCATCAAGAGGAAGGGTGACTTTTGAAGGGAAGGATGGTGGCATTCTAGAGAGATGGTCAACCACCACATTTTCGACTCCTTTCTTGTCCTTAATGGTGATGTTGAACTCTTGAAGTAGTAAAATCCAGCGGATCAAGCGTGGTTTTGCATCTTTCTTAGCCAACAAATACTTAAGAGCAGAGTGGTCAGTGAAAATAATAACAGATGAACCAAGAATGTAGGCCCGAAATTTATCAAGTGCAAAAACCACTGCAAGCAATTCTTTTTCAATAGTGGTATAGTTTTTCTGGGCATCATTCAAAGTCCTACTGGCATAGTAAATCACAGAAGGCATGTTATTCACACGCTGACCCAAAACAGCTCCTAAGGCATAGTCACTTGCATCAGTCATGATTTCAAAGGGAATGTCCCATTGTGGAGGTTGCATAATGGGAGCAGTGGTAAGCGATTCCTTAAGCTTTTTGGCACTCATCGGAGCAAACAAATTCAACATCATGTTGTAAAAGAGTGCACAAAGGTTTTGCAATAGAACTGAACCCCTGAATAAATCGCCTATAAAAACCAGCATGGCCAAGAAAGGAACGAATATCTTTAACTATCCTTGGGATAGGAAGTTTAGATATTAATTCAGTTTTTGCCTTATCGACCTTTATACCTTCAGAAGAAACAATATGACCTAAAACAATGCCATGAGTAACCATAAATTGACATTTCTCCCAATTAAGCAAAAGATTTTTTTCTTCACATCTCTGAAGAACACAAGCAAGATTATGTAGACAATTTTCAAAAGATTTTTCAAAAACAGAGAAATCGTCCATGAATACTTCACAAATATCCTCAATCACGTCAGAAAAAATACTCATCATACACCTTTGAAAAGTGGCTGGAGCATTACACAAACCAAAAGGCATTCTGGTAAACGCAAAGGTACCAAAAGGACAGGTGAAGGTGGTCTTCTCTTGGTCCTCAGGTGCTACAGCAATTTGGTAATAACCAGAGAATCCATCCAAGAAACAGTAAAATGCATTACCAGCCACACGTTCTAAAATTTGATCTAAAAATGGTAGAGGAAAATGATCTTTCCTACTGGCTGAATTAAGTTTTCTATAATCAATGCACATTCTCCAGCCAGTGACCATTCTAGTTGGAATCAATTCATTTTTTCATTTTTGACAACGGTTAAACTAGATTTTTTTGGAACCACTTGAGTTGGACTTACCCACTTACTGTCTGAGATGGGGTAAATGATACCCACTACGAGCAACTTGAGCACTTCCTTTTTAACAACATCCTTCATGGTAGGATTGAGCCTACGTTGAGCATCACGAACCAGTCTAGCATCATCGTCAAGATGGATTCTATGGGTACAAACAGCAGCATCAATACCTTTGATGTCGGCTATGGTCCAACCAATTGCGCCTTGATGCTTTCTTAAGACTTCAATCAACTGGGCTTCTTCCTTCTGATTTAACTTCGAGGAAATCACCACAGGGAAAGTGCCTTCTTCAGGACCAAGAAAAACATACTTTAAATCTTGAGGAAGTGGTTTTAGTTCCAACTGGGGAATTTCTTCCTCTGAAGATTTAAGTATGCTTGGTGGTGGTAGAGTTTCAAATTGAGGTTTCCATTTTGCACCGGTAAATTGTACTTCAAGTGGTAAAGAAGAATCTGCAAAACAGTCCAAAAATTCAAGAATATTTTCATCAATATGGTCAGTTTTTTCATCAAGTAAAAATTCAGGTGTCTGAAAAATGGAATCATCATCTGAGAAGGGAAAAGTCGAGCAAATAAATTCTGTTGGTGTCAAACCCTCTACAGCATTCAAATCACTTGTGTCGTCAAAATGTGCTGGCATCTTGCAAGCATTGAAGACGTTCAACTCAAGTGCCATGTTCCCAAAAGTAAGCTTCAGAACTCCACTTCTGCAATTAATCAAAGCATTTGACGTAGCTAGAAATGGTCTTCCAAGGATGACAGGAGCTTGGTAAATAGTGGATGCCGGCTGTTGCATATCAAGAACTACAAAATCCACTGGGTAGTAAAATTTCTCCACCTAGACTAGCACATCCTCAACAATACCCTTCGGTACCTTGATTGATCTATCAGCCAATTGTAGCATGATAGAGGCTTTTTAGCTCTCCCAGTCCCAGCTGTTCATAGACTAAGAATAGTAACAAGTTTACATTACTTCTCAAATCAAGTAGAGCTCTCCCAATGCGTGACTCACCGATCATAATGGAAATATTGGGAGAGCCTGGATCGCCGTACTTTTGAGGAGTCTCGTTCAGTATCAATGCACTAACTTGCTCTGTTAGGAAGGCTTTCTTTTTAACATTCAGCTTCCTCTTCACCATGCATAAGTCCTTCAAAAATTTTGCATATGAAGGAACTTGTTGTATGGCATCCAAGAGTGGAATATTAATTTTTACTTGCTTGAAGATTTCATGGATCTCAGTGTGGTATTTATTCTTTTGGCCAGCTGATAATCTTTGAGGATAGGGAACCACAGGTTGGTACCCTTTACTTGATTCAGCCTCTGCAATTACAGGCTCTTTCGACTCTGGTTTCACCACCTCTGGTTCTTTTTCAATTTCTTCAAGCTTCGTTACATCTTCAGGTGTAGGAGCAGCTTCCGGTTTATCCATAGTCATCTCCGGTTGGGGGACCTTCCTTTCCACTTCTCAAAGTAAGAACGGCCTTTGCTGTCTCAATAACATCTCCTGAGACATTATGTACTTGTTGTGGTTGTTACTGGTACACTTGAGGATTGGGTTGAGGTTGTGCTGGAAACTTCCCCTTCTCTAGAGTGCTCAGTGTTATGTTCATTTTATTTATGGTGCCTCGCAATTCATTTATGGCCTGAGTGTTTTGATTGTTTGTGGTGGCCTGGATATGCATGAATTGCTAAAGTGTATTGGCCATCTGTGCCATACTGTCATCTATGGACTTTTTTGCAGGTGGTTGTGGCTGAGAACTTTGTACAGCTACATGAGGCTGAAATCCTGGAGGTTCTACAAAAGGATAGCTTGGAGGAGTCTGATATGGTTGTTGTTGGGGCTGAGGAGAGATCTGATGAAATGACTGTTGGGGCTGAGGAATAGCCTGATGAAATGGTTGGTGAGAAAATGGAGGGGATCGGCCAGGCTGATCATTTCTCCATGAGAAATTTGGATGATTCCTCCACCCAGGATTATATGTATTTGAAAAAGGTTGATTTTGTGATCTGTTGACCCAGTTAGCTGATTGCATCTGTTCAGGCTCATTTTCCTGAATTACGGGCATGATTGGGCAATCCTGAGTTTTGTGGTTTGAATCAGCGCATAAAGAGCATGCCTCTACGGCTTTTACGGCCTTTACTTTTTCCGTCTCCATGACCTCCAATCTTCTGGTTAATGCAGCTATTCGGGCTTGAACATCAATGTCCTCCTTTATCTCATATTTGCCTCCACCAGTAATAGCCCTCAATGGTTGTACGGTCAATGAAACTCGATCAGTCCGAGTGTTCCATTGTAGGGCACTCTCGGCAAGATAGTCGAAAAATGATAGTGCTTCGTCAGGTTCTTTGCCAAAGAATTCTCCATTGCACATGGTTTGGACAAATTGCTTGTATTCTGGAGTAAGACCAGTGTAAAAATAATTCACCAGTCTCCAGGATTCGAAACTGTGATGTGGGCAGATGTTCATCAAATCCTTAAACCTTTGCCAGCTGATATGGAAAGTTTCGTTAGACTTTTGGTTGAATTGGCTGATTTTTTCTTGTAATGATTGAGTCATCTGAAAAGGGAAGAATTTCTTTCGAAATTCACGCTGCATATCAGACCAGCTTGCAAT
This sequence comes from Pterocarya stenoptera, assembly GCA_003123785.1. Classification (NCBI taxonomy): domain Eukaryota; kingdom Viridiplantae; phylum Streptophyta; class Magnoliopsida; order Fagales; family Juglandaceae; genus Pterocarya; species Pterocarya stenoptera. Next base: position 47,698 of record QEOT01001052.1, on the reverse strand, counting down.
AGAATTAGGCCTCAAAGAATTAAACCAAATTTTTGCTTTGTCCTTTAGAGAGAAAGGGAATAATTGAAGCATAATGTATTCATCAGTATTGGTCCTATTAATGAAAGTAGTGCACGCCAACTCAAAATCTGTCAGATGTTGATAAGGACTCTCAGAATCCATCCCGTGGAACTGAGGTATTACTAACATCATGCCATGCTTTATGGAAAAATTAGGTGCATCATTAGGTAACATGATGCATGAAGGCGTAGTGGTGCGAGTAGGCTACAAATATTCTTTAAGAGTGCGTGGTGCAGGTGCAGCCATGGCTTGTTCAGTTTCAGAGTTGTCGCTTGTAGAGGAAACAGGAAGGGTGTCTATCTCTAAGCTGTGTAAACTACTATTGGTGGTTGATGCAACTCTACACAATCTATTTGAACTGTCTCTCACCCAATTCATGAAACATCAGTCCAAAATAGAAAAGAGAAGATTCAAACAACTGAGTAGTAAGTGAAAATATTTTATTTTTTTAGCAGAACAACGAAAAAAAATAAAAATAAAATAAAATAAAATAAAAATCACGAGTTTAAATTTACGACAAGCATCTTTCCCCGGCAACGGCACCAAAAACTTGACTCACTCAAAAATGAGCAGCACAAAGGCTATCCTAAGTGCAGGAGTATGTTGTGTAATAATTAGGAATAAATTTCTAGATGATCATCTCCTCGGGAAAAATGCTTAAAAATCGAAGTCATGAAAATGGTGAAAATATTTACGATGAGAAAATAAAATTAAAGTGATGATATGTACAATGAATGTGGGAGTGCAATGGAAATGAAAATTTACTAGTCATGGACTAGATTCATGTTTGTTGGTTTTGAGTGAAAGATGAAAAGTAAGAAATTAAAATGCAAGACAGTAAGTTAAAATTACTGGAAATTAAATAACTTAAATTTCAAGGAACAAGAAAATTAAAGAGCATAAATTTAAATTGCAGGAAATTAAAAGTGCAAGTAAATTAAATGAAATAAAAATAAATTGCAGGAAATTAAAAGTGCGAGTAAATTTAATGAATTAAAATTTAAATTACAGGAAATTAAAAGTGCGAGTAAATTAAATGACATAAATTTAAATTAAGTGAGAACAGGAATTGTACGGAATAAACTTGATGTTTGGAAATGGAGACTGCGTTCTCCAACCCAAAAATCTGAGTTTCCAATGTAAGGAATAAATCTGATGTTTGGAAATGGAGACTGATTATGCCCAAAGAGTAACGCGGTAGTTGTAGCAAAGTTTTGGGGTGACGATTCCACAGAGAGACAAATTAAAAGAATAGTAGAAGAATACAAAGAAACTAAGAAAAAATATTAAATGAACAATGGAGAACAAAGATTAATTTTAAATGTAAATTAAAGTGAAGTAAAGTGATTAACGGAAAAAATACTCAAATTTGACAAACAGTAGAGCGTCGGGAATCCCTTGCACAAATCTGGTATTTTAATTATTCTTAATTCATTGGATAACTCAATTGGGAACTCAATTTCCAAAATTTCCAATCGGAAGATATAGATTTATAAACCAAAATTAAACCAAATATAACCCTATGAAGAATCATTCACCACTTTTAAATATGTAAATTATTATCACTATTAAGAAAATCCAATGACGACAATATACTCAACAAGCGATATTGCAGCAAAGAATTAAATCAATATAGATAAATAATTGATCCAAACATAATCAAAGAACTAATCCATTCAATAGAAAAAGCATGACTGAATCCATAAACATAATAAATTTTATGATTATTCGGAGAAGAGAACATCAACAATGAATTGAGAATGATAAAACAAAAGAGTTTTAGTAATTGAAAATCAAATACATAAATAAAAAATAAATTACAAATACCATCTAATGTGCAAGTTCATCCCTAGCCCTACTTGAGAATTTAGTTACCCATAAATATAATAGACAACAAAAATCTCAAGAGAAAGGTAAAGCAAACGAAAGCCATGACAATTAAATTCCTCCCTTCTCCTCCTGCTCCCTTTTTCAGCCTCCTAATGATATCCTTATATAGGGTAGGAAAGAAACCCTAATATCTTTATGATTCCTGCTAGAAAAATCGCCTAAATCTTACGACTTATCTTGGTAGCCACGTACGCACTTCAAGAATTCGAATTTGGAAATTTGTATTAGAGACAAATTCGTAGCCCTTTAAGTTAGCTTTCCAACGCATCTAGAATCAAATCAATCCAATATGTGAGTAGAAAGTTATGTTTGAAATACTAAAATATATCCAGACAGTCTCCTATAGCATGTTGGACTTTGACTATTTCTCTTGATCCGAATTACTCTTAAACCCCATCATTATCCTTATTTGAAGAGTCCTACACTCATTAAAAATTCTTAGGTTGTTCCAACTCTTCCCCATTTGAAAGTCCTTTGAATTTGACAGGGTTTTGACTTACTCTTTTATAGTCCCTGAAATTAAACATAAAAATCTACTTAGGAGTATCTCAAAATAAATAGAAACTCAATTTAAAAATACACATTAATTGCAATAATTTTTATTCTTATTTTAGCATTATAGTTCAATAATAGGGTATTTAGAGTGTACTTTCGTACACTCATCACACCCCCCAACTTACTCATTGCTAGTCCCTAGCAATTTTCATGCTAAGACGTCGAGATAAACCAAATAAAATTACACACAAAGGCCACCAAATCACACTTTCCAGATTCACATATCAAAGCAATCTTAGGAATTCAATAACCCTATCACAAGCAATCCACAAAGTGTGTATGTGTTCCAAACTATATCCATCTAACCAGAAGTCCTGACACATGCAACATTAAGAACATCTCAAGCGAAAGGTTCAACTCCATAACTCACGGGTATAAAAGTGTTTCGTGTGAGGATTTTCTCTATGGAGTTGACAATGGGTGTACACACACTCTCATGGGGAATTAGGCAATTATGTACAAGCAATAAGCAAACATTGATCTTATGATAGGAACAGTAATAAATGAGACTTCCACCACTCTTTCCAAAACCTTACTTAGGATCAGAACGGTCAACACAAAAGGTTGTAACGTGGTTTGGGTTCGGGGCTATATGAAAGAAAAGGATGAAAATAATTCAAAAACTTCCAAGTACATACATAGGGAATCTTATTAAACCTCTCAATAAACCACATTTCTCACTTGATGTACTCTCAAACTTTTCAAATCATTGAATAATGCCTCTTTTTCTTTTTCTTTTCTTTTTTTTTTTTTTTTTTTACTTGGTGAACAATTATGTATGTCACCCTGGAATTTTGCTATTTTTACCTAACCTTGATATTTTCACCTTTGAAACTCACTCACTTGAACACCTTGTAACTCATGTTCTTCCCCTCTCTCTCTCTCTCTTTTTATTGAGAAGGAAAACAAATTCCACATCTAGGACACACTTGGAAGTAACAAGGATTGGAAAAATCAGTGTATATGTTATACTCCAATGTGGAGAGATATGGATGATGTGGGTATATAAAAAGAAAAAGCTACATGTGTTTATTGGCTCAAAGTTGGCTACTAAGGGTCTTTGATGGAAACGGTTAGCTTGAAAGGCTCAAACGTTGATCCAAAGTTGACCTTCGTCATATCCCAAGTATATCCACCATCTTACCACAAACCATGTAATGATATTCTCAAAAGAAGTGTCCAATTCAATAGATCAATGAACGCTTATCACAACTTACAACATTTGTAGGCTCTATATCCTCTCCAAAACTCACATGAATACTTAAGCAAAAGAGTTCTCTAGTTACATGTGTCAAACCACCATCTTACCACAAAGTTTGGATGAGTGCATTAGGGGTTCTGTGAATGCTTCAGCAAAAATTATTATGGTGGGTTTGGTGAATTCACGAAGATGACTATGAATGAGAATGAGTACACATGTGAAAATGATGCACGTGTGATGCAAATTAAAAAAAATTTGACACATAAAAATATGCCACAGAGTTTCAACAAGTATTTTAAATACTGAATTTGCACCACCACCCCCCAACTTAAATGAAACATTGTCCTTAATGTTTAAGAATCAAATTTGAATGGGGAGTAAGGGTAGAATACACCTGATGAGTGACGTAAGTAGCTTACTAAGCACCAAAGATGGTAAGCTGAAATGACAAAATGAAACTAACCTGCAAACAAAAACAAAGAAAACAACAACAAACAAAAAGGAAAAGAGAGAAAATAAGATAAAACAAAACAAACAAAACAAATAAAGAGAAAAAGAAAACATACCTGCGTCGTGTGGTCAAGGTTGATAGACCGGATCCACAAGTGGAATGTCTTCCACTTCTGGAAGTTGCCTATCAATTAATACTTTAAGGCGTTGACCATTTACTTTAAAAATCCGACCATCTTTGGGATCCTCTATTTCTACCGCCCCATTTGTAAAAACATTCTTGACTATAAACGGGCCGGTCCACCTAGACCGAAGTTTTTCTGGGTGCTTATGGAGTATAGAATCATATAAGAACACTCTATCATTAGGTTTAAACGTTTTTCTCAAAATATTTTTATCATGAAATGCTTTCATTTTAGCCTTATAGATTCTAGAGTTCTCATAAGCATCATTTTTCAACTCCTCTAACTCAGTCAATTGAAATTTTCTAAACTTACCTGCTTCTCTCATGTCAAAATTAAATTGCTTGATTGCCCAATAAGCTCGATGCTCGAGCTCCACAGGTAAGTGGCAAGGCTTTCCAAAAACAAGCCTGTAAGGTGACATGCCTAAGGGAGTTTTGAAAGCTGTACGGTAGGCCCAAAACGCATCAACTAGTCTCAAAGACCAATCTTTGCGATCCGGGTTGACCCTTTTTTCTAAAATTTGCTTAATTTCTCTGTTTTCAAGTTCTACCTGTCCACTTGTCTGAGGGTGGTAGGCAGTAGAGATCTTATGTACCACTCCATATTTTTTCATCAAAGCCTCAAAAGAACGGTTGCAAAAATGTGTACCCCGATCACTAATGATAGCACGTGGTGTACCAAATCGAGATAACACATTTTCTTTGAGAAATTTAATTACCGTCTTATTATCATTACTCCTGCACGCTGCTGCCTCTACCCATTTTGACACATAATCTACTGCCACAATAATATATTGATATCCAAAAGAAGGAGGAAATGGTCCCATGAAATCGATGCCCCAACAATAAAAAATTTCAATCACTAAAATTGGGTTTAAGGGCATCATATTACGACGAGACATAACTCCTAACTTTTGATACTTTTCACATGAGCGACAATAGATGTTTGCATCCTTAAACAAGGTGGGCCAATAAAATCCACACTGCAGAATTTTTGCAGCCGTTTTCTTCATTGAAAAGTGGCCCCCACAAGTTTGGGAGTGACAAAATTCCAAGACGCTAGCAATCTCTTCATCAGGGATGCAACGCCTTAAAATTTGGTCAGGGCAGTATTTGAAAAGAAAAGGGTCATCCCAATAGAAATTACGTACCTCAGTCATAAACTTCCTCTTGTCTTGAGCGCTCCAATCCACTGGTATCTCACCTGCAACCAAATAATTCACAATATGAGCAAACCATGGTAGAGAAGTAATAGAAAGCAAATGTTCATCGGGAAAATCATCCCTGATTGGTAGGTGGTCAAAGGTGTCCTCAAATGTGAGCCTCGAGAGATGGTCAGCCACTACGTTCTCCACTCCTTTCTTATCTTTGATGGTGATGTCAAATTCCTGCAAAAGTAAAATCCACCGTATTAGTCGCGCCTTAGCATCCTTCTTTGTAAGAAGGTACTTAAGGGCTGCATGATCTGTGAAAATAATAATAGGAGAACCAATCAAATAAGCACGAAACTTATCCAAAGCAAACACTACAGCTAGCAACTGTTTTTCAGTGGTGGAGTAATTCATTTGAGCACTATTTAGAGTTTTACTAGCATAGTAAATGACAAAAGGCTTCCCCTCCCTTCGCTGTCCAAGAACAAAACCTACAGCAAAGTCACTAGCATCACACATGATCTCAAAAGGTAAAGTCCAATCAGGTGACTGCATTATAGGTGCTGAGGTAAGCTTGCCAATTTGCGTTTTAAAGGCCTCTTGACAAGCTTGTGTCCATTCAAATGGGGCATCTTTAGCTAAGAGGTCACATAATGGCCTAGATATAGTAGAAAAATTCTGTATAAACCTCCTGTAAAAGCCCGCATGGCCAAGAAAGGATCTCACATCCTTTACTATCCTAGGTGTAGGCAACTTTGAGATTAATTCAATCTTAGATTGATCAACCTCTATCCCCCTAGAAGAAATAATATGCCCTAAGACAATACCTGAAGATACCATAAAGTGGCATTTTTCCCAATTCAAAACCAAATCTTTCTCCTCACAACGAGTCAATACTCTCTCTAAATTCAATAAGCATGCTTCAAAAGAAAATCCAAAAACAGTCAAGTCATCCATAAAAACTTCCATGCAATTTTCAACCATGTCACTAAAAATACTCATCATGCAACGTTGAAAAGTAGCAGGTGCATTACACAATCCAAATGACATTCTACGAAAAGCATAAGTACCAAAAGGACAAGTGAATGTGGTTTTTTCCTGGTCTTCTAATGCAATTTCAATTTGATAATAATCAGAATAACCATCCAAGAAACAATAGAAGGGATGACCAGCAACACGCTCAAGAATTTGATCAATAAAAGGGAGAGGAAAATGATCTTTTCGAGTGGCAACATTCAGTTTTCTATAATCAATGCACATCAGCCACCCAGTCACAAGTTTTGTAGGGACTAACTTTCCCAGGTCATTTTTCACCACAGTAACACCTGACTTTTTAGGAACAACCTGTGTAGGACTTACCCATTTACTATCAACAATAGGATATATGATTCCCGCATCTAAAAGTTTCAACACTTCATTCTTCACCACTTCTTTCATAGTGGGATTAAGCCTACGCTGGGCGTCTCTACGAGAGCTAGTTCCTCCCTCCAAATTAATTTTATGAGAACAGACCAGGGGACTAACACCTTTTATATCAGCAATGCTCCAACCTAAGGCTGACTTATGCTTACTTAGGGTCTGAATTAATTTCTCACCTTGAGACTTAGACAACTCAGATGAGATAATAACAGGAAAAGTATCACCTGGACCAAGGAAAGCATGCTTTAAACCCTTAGGTAGAGGCTTCAAATCAACTTTGGGTGCTTCCACACTTGAAGGAATTTGTTTTGCACTTCTCTCAGGCAACTCCTCAAACTTCGGTTGCCATGCCCGAGTGCCATAATCTTGAGTTCTATAAAAAATATCACAAATATCAACTACATCAGATGGATCACTGATAGGATCAAACTCAGAATTAACAAGAAAATACTCAAGGGGATCAAAATCATGAGCTATAGAAACTCCCCTATCCATGAGTGAGTCAATCATGTATATCTGGTGGCTCTCATCATCATCTTCTGGCTGTTTTGCAATATGGAAGATATTCACCTCAAGGGTCATGTTTCCAAAAGACAACTTCATGAGCCCATTCCTGCAATTAATAAGAGCATTAGCAGTAGCAAGGAAAGGCCTACCTAAAATCAAAGGAATTTTAGAAGTAGTATCAACAACAGAGCTAGTGTCAAGGATTAGGAAATCAACAGGATAATAAAATTTGTCAATTTGAATTAGAACATCCTCTACCACACCCCGGGGTACTTTGACTGAACGGTCAGCCAATTGCAATACCACAGTGGTTGGTTTGATTTCTCCCAACCCCAACTGCAAATAAATAGAATATGGCATTAGATTCACGCTAGCTCCTAAATCTAGCAAAGCTTGCCCAAACTCACGATTTCCAATGCTGCATGCAATGGTTGGACAACCAGGATCCTTGTACTTGGGAGGAATCCGCTTCTCAATTAGAGCACTCACTTGCTCTGTTAGGAATGCAGTCTTCTTCACATTGTGCTTCCTTTTAACTGTACACAAATCCTTGAGAACTTTTGCATATGTAGGCACTTGTTTAATCACATGTAAAAGAGGAAGATTGATTTTTACCTGTCTTAGATTCTCTAGGATTTCATTGTTAGGATCCATAGTTCGCTTACTTGATTTTAAAGCTTGAGGGAATGGTACCTTAATAGGACTCTTTGTCACCACTGGTTCCTTGGGCAACTCGGCATCACTATTATCTTGATCCTTTTTCACATCCTCTGATTTGTTCATTGTTGGGATGTGTAATGACTTACCACTTCGTGTCACAATGGCATTCACATCCTAAATTCTCTTGCGCCATGTGTTGACCACGGGGTGCGGATTGAGCTTGAGAATGGAACTTACCTCGCTCATTCACACTTAAGGAGCTCATCAATTTGGATACTTGGCTCTTTATCTCCTTATTTTCTTCCACAACCTGCATAATCAAATATTCAAACTTTTGGTTAGTCTTACCCTGTACTTCAATAAAAGTATGCAAAGTGTCTTCTAAAGGACTCCTAGAATGAAGGTGCATGATATGATCTAGGAGGTTGTGCAGGCTGCTGGTTTTCAGACTTCTAGCTAAAATTGGGGTGATTGCGCCACCCCGGATTATAGGTATCAGAGTAAGGTGTAAAAGGCTTCTTGTACATACCCAAGGCATTACATTGTTCCTCGTACACCCTTCTTATCTCAACAAGTGTGTGACACTCTTGGGCGAGGTGATCTACCCCGCCACACACAAAACATGGTCCAAAAGACGCTGCATGATTGGCCACGTGTGTTGGTTTCAAGTCCTTAGTCTTTAATACCTCTAGCTCCCTAGTGAGCATCTCAACCTTTGCCTTTAAGTTATCCTCTTCCCTGAGATAGTAAATTCCACCACCATTTGGATTTCCTGCAGGTCGTGACCTATTTGTGTTCTCAGCAGCACTAGGTCCAGTCCAAATATGAGCTTTTTTAGCAAGCTCATTGAGGTATTCTATGGCCTCATCAGGATCTTTCTGTAGGAACTCACCATTACACATCATCTCCACAAATCGACGCTCTCTATGTAACATCCCAAATTTTAGTGTATTTTAATGGAGGATTTATTTAATTTATTTTGTGATTATTTATCTTGTTTTTAAATTTTGGGAGTTTTTAAATATTGTTTCATAATATTTTATGATGTGAAAATTATTTTATGTGCTTTCTAGATTTTATTTATTGTTTTGGCTTTTAAAATGATCTTTAATTTAAATTGATTTATTTTTTAGTTTTAAATTTTTATTGTTGCATTTAAATTATTTCACTGCGTTTGGATTATTTTAATTAGCTTTCGGTTTTAAATTCATCTTCATTGGATTTTTCGGGACCCAATTTGGAAGACTGGATCTTCCCTTTTTCCTTCTTCTTTTTCTTTTCTTTCTTTTTTCTTCTTTCTTTTTTTCTTTTTCCTCCTGCTTTCCCCCGCGCGCCCGACCCCCACTCTCTCTCTTCTCTCTCACGTCCGAACGGACTCACCGCCGCTGCTCCACCTCCGGCCCGCCGTGCACGACACCGCTGGCACCATCAACTCCCCCTTGTGCCGGCGACCTTATCCACCCAATATCCGGCCGGCTAACGTCGCCGTTAGCCGCTTGAACCTGCGGTAGTTTTTCCTCCGTTCCGCCGCCGTCTGGCCACCTCTAGCCACCATTTCTTCACCACTTCTTCACCGGCCCAATACCAAGCTTTTCCACCCAAACCCGGCCCCGATCCGTCGCCGGAGCCGCCCGTGCGAGCTCCACTTCCGATTTGAAATTCTCGGCCGTAAACCACCCATTTCCGCCGCCATTCACGGCCAACCACCACCACCATTAGATTCCCCACCTTCCTTAGGCCCTACCCTATCAATTCCAAGTTTTCGTTTGAACCCGTGTGAGAATTTGAATTTCACTGTGAATTTCGGTCACAGTGTTTTTGCACTGTGACAGTTGCTGTTTTGGTGCTTCCAGTTCCTCCGTGATCCTCCATAAATTATTTTAAAGCACTGTAAGTATTTCTCCAAAAGACTTTTAAGATTTAAATATATTTTTGCAATGACCTGTTTTATAATTGTGAATTAGTTATCTGATAGACTGTGTTGGTTATTGGAAAATTGTTGGTAACTATTGGTTATTGGTATCTGGTCATTTTCATGGCATTGTGCACGCATGCGTGGGTGTGTATATTCGTGGAGACTGTGTTTTGTAAAAAAAGGCTTTTCGGGTGTGTGTGTATCACCCCCAAGCCGAGATGAGTTATTATCTCGGTGGAGCTCCTCTGGGCACTCGGGAGCGGAATGTATTGAGTGTCGTCCCCTGGAGCTGTTGCTCGGGACTTGGACGAGATGGTAGCGCTCTCGATCCGACTCCGTGATCTCTCGTGCTGGCGGAGATCAGAGGATGCTTGGCTATGTACGCGGTGGGCGCGGAACTGGGCATCACTCGTATTGTATCACTCGCATGGTCGCTACCTGTGGGGTGACGAAGGGAGCCAGGGTATGTGGATGGTCCCTAGGGGAGGCCATGGTGCATACGGGATAAAATTGGAATTAAAGTAACTATTCCTGGTTATTAATTGTGCCAAATGGTGATTTTTGGCGTGTGTGGGAAAAGAAACTTGTGATTTTCGAGAAATGGTGTTTTTCTCGGGTTTTGCACTTGGGTCATCATGTGCATGCATAGTGGTTGTTGTATTCTTATATTTGTTATCTTGGAGTATTTTTGGGTTTTACTTACCTGTGGTACCATTTATTGGTACTGCAGATTTTGACGCAGGTTTTGAAGAGGTTGAGCCCGAAGATGCGGCTCCACCTGAGGAGTAGGGACATTTGGCTATATTCTATGTTGTATTTGTATTTTTATTTGAGGTTGTTTTATGAACAAGAAAATTGTATTATGTTGACTTGTGGATTTCTGTATTATTTTTGTATTGTATTAAATTCTGGTACTTAGTTATCTGACCTAATCTTTCCGCTGCATTTTATTTTGTACACGTGTTGCATTTCACACACTCGGCACGTGTCGTTGGGGTGCGTGATCGTGTTGTCATCATCCCGGGTGTCTCGATTTCCGTGCTTGTCCGTACATGGAAGTTGGGGGCGCCACAGGTGGTATCAGAGCAGTTCGTCTCTGGGTAAAGCCACATGTCCCATAGGTGAAGTACCAGAATATTTGTAAAAGTTGTGATTTAAAAATTATTTTGATTTGAAATATGTTATTTTAATGGTTTTAATTTATTGTTGATAGTTTGATTGATTTTATTTTATCTTATTTTATTATTTTTATCTTATGTTGTCCTATTATATTTTATTTGGGTGTTACTAATACTCTTAATTAAATTTTGTCCGGGACTAAAGTGGGGTTGAGAATTGTGATTTGACAGAATAATGGTGAGGCCAAGGAGGCAGGATAAGGAACCCATGGGGGAATCTTCCAATAATGAGGTGGATAATGCCATTGCCAGGGCATTGAATAGGATGGCAGATCTCTTTCATCAGAATCTGGCTGTGCAAGTGGGATGCTCCTATGAGAGATTTCTCAAGTATCGGACCCCCATGTTTTTTGGGGTAGAAGATCCACTTCAAGCTGAAGGGTGGATCAATGGAATTGAGAGAACATTTGAGATTTGTGGATGCACTGAAGATCAACAAGTATTGTATGCCAGTTATTTGTTGCAAGGAGAAGCAGCAAATTGGTGGAGAATGAAGCGGAATCTTTTGGAGAGGGAATTTGGAACTTTAGCTGCTGTGTCCTGGCAGCGTTTTAAGAAGGAGTTTGATGATAGATTTTTCCCACCTGCTGTGAGAAGGCAGAAGGCTCGGGAATTTAGTAATCTGGTTCAGGGCAATATGACAGTGGACCAGTACTCCCGTGCTTTCCTGGAGCTTGGGCGTTTTGCGCCCCACCTTATTGCCACCGAGGAGTTGCAGGTGGAGCGGTTTCAGGAGGGTCTGCGTCCTGAGATACGCAGATTTGTGATCTGTCAACGGGTGTCCTCTCTCAACGAGTTAATTGATTTGGCTACCATGGTTGAGCGGGAGAATAGTTTGGCTGTAGGCTCCCCTCCAGGTAAGAAAAGGAGGAATTTTGCTAGTGAGGGTAGCAGTTCTGGGTCTCCCCAGAAATTTGTTCAGAGGAGTGGGACCCGACCACAAGTAGCATCTGGTATGCGTATTGGGGGCCGAGCCCCAGTTTGCAGCAGATGCAATAGAGCTCATGAGGGTGACTGCCGTCAGAGTGGGACCACCCAGTGTTATAGATGTGGCCAGCCGGGTCATTTTTATCGAGAGTGCCCTAATCAACCTCAAGCAAGTCGGGGAGGCCGACGTAGCGGAAGATCTAATCAGAGACAGCTGGTTCAAGCTCGGGTTTATGCCATGACCCCAGGAGACGTAGATTATGAGGCGCCATCTACTCATGATGCTGGAATGATTACAAGTATGAGTTTAATTTATTTATTTATTTTTTTTTTTTTTTTTTGGAATTGGTGTTTGGGGAAAAATTGTTTGTTTGAATTTTTGGATGTATGTGTGCTTCAGGTAGAGTTGTCTCTATGATTTTTTTTATGCATGTATGTTGTTTGATTCCGGGGCATCTTAGTCTTTTGTATCAGCCACCTTCGCGCAGCTGTGTAACTTGGTCACGGAGCCTTTACCTCAATCTTTGGTTGTGGCTCTTCCTAATGGGGAATTGGTATATCTTAATATCGAAACTCGATGGGAACGGCATGGTCTAAGTGAACTCTATGGAGTGGGAACTCAAGTTGCAGCTAAGGTGGGAATAGCTTTAGTTCGCCTAGGATACTTGAGGTCTTAAGTTCCGTAGAATTAAGTGTTGAGTCTTTAGAGTAGGAGGTCATAAGTTCAACGAATTTCAAGGATAGATTTATGAGAAGTTATCTAAGGTTTGAGGCCCTATAGTTTTAGGAAATAAGTTTATAGGATCTAAAGTGGTAGGTTCAACAAGCACTTGAGGGACTAGTTAAATTAGAAATTTTAATTTTGCTGGCTCAGTTTAGCACTTTGGTATTATTTTGAGTTTAGAATTTTGCAAGGTTTGTAAAGTAAGTGTGTTTTAGCTTTAAGGTCATCGAATTTGAGGATTTCAGGAAATGATTCTTTTGGTTTAAGGTTTTAGAATTACAAGATTGAAGAATTGATTTGTAATAAGATTTAAGTTTTAATTCCTCGAGCTTGATGTGCTAACTTGATTTATTTTGGAGACTGTTTAGTCTGTGATCATTATGATGAGGTTGATCAGAACTGAATTATTAATATATGAATTTTAATGAGAATATTTCTTTGGAAATGGAAGGTAATGATTTAGCTCGAGTATTTTCTAAGGATTGTAGATTTGGATTGAATTCGAGAAAATGATTGTTTTCAGCTTGAGGTTACAATAGTAGGTTTAAGATTTGATCCATATCAATTTTAAGGATAAAGATGGTGTTGATTTAAGAAATGATTCTTGTTGATTTCGAGGATGTAGGTCCAAATGATGGAAATGGTAGTGATAGATCACTTGCACGTTGGAGGAATATTGATTCTAGCTAAGGATGCACGAGATTGACGTGTAACAGTTGTGAGTTTGTAGGGATTTCGGAGAGTACGGGTTCTAGTCTCATTCTTGGCTTGGAGGAAGTAGTTTTGGTAGGTGTTGTTAAAGAGTCGTTACGACAGTATTAAGTTCAAGAGTTTTGGTGAGTTGATCGAAGAGTATAGTCGAAGCAGGTTACTCGATGGAATGATGATTGGCAATAATTATTGTGATTACCTAAAGGAATTAATTGTGACTTGAGGTCACATAGGAATTTAAATTTTTTTGAGACTATACTTTTCTTTGGAAATGGAGCGTCAAGTTAGGTGAGTTAAGGACAATGTTATTTGACTTAAAGGAAGATTGATAGGTCATGTTTGGTGTACGATAAATTTTGGAAGTTGAAGCTTAGGTATCAATGGTGGATAGCATAATCAAGTACGTGAGTTAATAAGATATTAAGATCCATGGACGTTGAGCAATAGTTTTGGTGGATTGAAAATTTGAGCCTTTTAAGATAAGTTCTTATCTAAGTTGAGCGGGTGTATTTTGGGATGCTGAGGTTAATTAATATTGATCTTGTTTAAAGTAGCGGGAGTTATTTGAGTAATTTGTGTGATAATTCATGATTTTGGAAAGAGGATATTTCCATCAATTGTGGTAAGAATTTTCTGGTTAGTAGGTATGAAGCCACCTTGTACTCGATGATATTAATTTTTTTATAAGGACATAAATTTTTGAAGTGTGGTGATTATCAGAATGCATGGCAGGAGCTTGATACTTTGGTTGTAATTAGGAATTTAAAATTTTGTATTAATTTTGAGGAATTAGTAGTGACTTGAAATTTTGAGAAGATACCTATATTTGGAGATTGATTATTGTGTGTGCAACCTCGTTATTAATGGTTAACTTTGGAAGTGACCTCTAGGTTACTAAAGTGTAGTTTACAACAAAGGTTTGGAAGTTTTACCGTAGGAGTCATTAGAGGTTAGTTCCGAGTATCAATGGAGCTTTTAATCAGTGGGATTCCTTGGGTGTGGTATTAAGGTTTTGTGAATATAAAGATCTTAGATTTCATGGCCGCTCTAGGAGTATTAATCATGATGTGCCAATGGGAGACTAGTGAGAGTAAGTTAGTTGGGCCCGAGTTAATAAAAGAGAGGTCAGATCAAGTTCGGGTGATAAGAGATAAAATGGCGGAAGCGCAAAGTTGTCAGAAAGTTATGCGGATTCAAAGAGAAGAGACTTGTCCTTTGAGGAAGGTGATTGGGTTACCTCAAAGTCTCTCCTAAGGAAGGCGTTAATTGTTTTAGTAAGAGAGGAAAACTTAGCCAAGATTAGTAGAACCTTTTCTGATTTTGGAGGTGAATGGGGTTGTTGTTTTCAGGATTGCTTTGCCAGAGTATTTGGAATAGTTCTTGATGTGTTCCATGTGTTCTCAAGAAAAGTTTTGGTCAGCAAGAGTTTCGCTTTTTCGACCCAAGACGTATCGAACATCAGCTTGACTTTACTTATGAGGTTGCCCCGACGTAGATTGCAAATTGGAAGGAACAAAGGTTAAGATCTAAGTCGATACCTTTGGAGAAGGTAGCTTGGAGTGATCTATTGGCTCAAGATTTCTCTTGGGAGCGAGAGGCCGATATGAGGGAGCAGTATCCGTATTTGTTTGGTTGACCCTTCTGGTATGCTTCTTAAGTCTACCCTTAGTTGAACCTTATCATTGTCTTAGTCGTAATGATTGACCTTACCAATTTCGAGGACGAAATTTTATTTAAGGGGGGGAGATTGTAACATCCCAGATTTTAGTGTATCTTAATGGAGGATTTATTTAATTTATTTTGTGATTATTTATCTTGTTTTTAAATTTTGGGAGTTTTTAAATATTGTTTCATAATATTTTATGATGTGAAAATTATTTTATGTGCTTTCTAGATTTTATTTATTGTTTTGGCTTTTAAAATGATCTTTAATTTAAATTGATTTATTTTTTAGTTTTAAATTTTTATTGTTGCATTTAAATTATTTCATTGTGTTTGGATTATTTTAATTAGCTTTCGATTTTAAATTCATCTTCATTGGATTTTTCGGGACCCAGTTTGGAAGACTGGGTCTTCCCTTTTTCCCTCTTCTTTTTCTTTTCTTTCCTTTTTCTTCTTTCTTTTTTTTCTTTTTCCTCCTGCTTTCCCCCGCGCGCCCGACCCCCTCTCTCTCTCTTCTCTCTCACGTCCAAACAGACTCACCGCCGTTGCTCCACCTTCGGCCCGCCATGCACGACACCGCTGGCACCATCGGCTCCCCCGTGTGCCGGCGACCTTACCCACCCAATATCTGGCCGGCTAACGCCGCCGTTAGCCGCCACGAGCCTCTTGAACCTGCGGTAGTTTTTCCTCCGTTCCGCCGTCGTTTGGCCATTTCCAGCCACCATTTCTTCACTACTTCTTCACCGGCTCAATACCAAGCTTTTCCACCCAAACCCGGCCCCAATCCGTCGCCGGAGCAGCCCGTGCGAGCTCCACTTCCGATTTGAAATTCTCTGCCGTAAACCACCCATTTCCACCGCCATTCACGGCCAACCACCACTACCATTAGATTCCCCACCTTCCTTAGGCCCTACCCTATCAATTTCAAGTTTTCCTTTGAATCCGTGTGAGAATTTGAATTTCACTGTGAATTTCGGTCACAGTGTTTTTGCACTGTGACAGTTGCTGTTTTGGTGCTTCCAGTTCCTCCGTGATCCTCCATAAATTATTTTAAAGCACTGTAAGTATTTCTCCAAAAGACTTTTAAGATTTAAATATATTTTTGCAATGACCTGTTTTATAAATTGCGAATTGGTTATCTGATAGACTGTGTTGGTTATTGGTATATGGTCATTTTCATGGCATTGTGCACGCATGCGTGGGTGTGTACATTCGTGGAGACAGTGTTTTGTAAAAAAGGCTTTTCGGGTGTGTGTGTATCACCCCCAAGCCGAGATGGGTTATTATCTCGGTGGAGCTTCTCTGGGCACTCGGGAGCGGAATGTACTGAATGTCGTCCCCTGGAGCTGTTGCTCGGGACTTGGATGAGATGGTAGCGCTCTCGATTCGACTCCGTGATCTCTCGTGCTGGCGGAGATCAGAGGATGCTTGGCTATGTACATGGTGGGCGCGGAACTGGGCATCACTCGTATTGTATCACTCGCATGGTCGCTACCTGTGGGGTGATGAAGTGAGCCAGGGTATTCGGATGGTCCCTAGGGGAGGCCATGGTGCATACGGGATAAAATTGGAATTAAAGTAACTATTCCTGGTTATTAATTGTGCCAAATGGCGATTTTTTTTGGCGTGCGTGGGAAAAACTTGTGATTTTCGAGAAAGGGTGATTTTCTCGAGTTTTGCACTTGGGTCATCATGTGCATGCATAGTGGTTGTTGTATTCTTATATTTGTTAGCTTGGAGTATTTTTTGGGTTTTACTTACCTGCAGTACCATTTAATTGGTACTGCAGATTTTGACGCAGGTTCTGAAGAGGTTGAGCCTGAAGATGCGGCTCCACCTGAGGAGTAGGGAGATTTGGCTATATTCTATGTTGTATTTGTATTTTTTATTTGAGGTTGTTTTATGAACAAGAAAATTGTATTATGTTGACTTGTGGATTTCCGTATTATTTTTGTATTGTATTAAATTCTGGTACTTAGTTATCTGACCTAACATTTCTGCTGCATTTTATTTTGTACACGTGTTGCATTTCACACACTCGGCACGTGTCGTTGGGGTGCGTGACCGTGTTGTCATCATCCCGGGTGTCTCAATTTCCGTGCTTGTCCGTACATGGAAGTTGGGGGCGCCACACTCTATATGTAAGTCCCTCATAAAAATAGCTCACTAAGCGCCAATTCTCATACCCGTGGTGAGGACACATACTCAATAACTCCTTAAATTGCTCCCAAGACTGATACAAAGTCTCACTATCCTTTTGTGCAAATGTGGAGATTTGCCTTTTTAAAGCGTTGGTCTTATGTTGGGGAAAGTATTTATTAAAAAAGACTTGAGTCATCTCACTCCATGATCCAATAGATCGGGATCTCAGTGAGTAGAGCTAACTCTTAGCTCTATCCTTCAAAGAGAAAGGAAAGAACCTAAGTCTCACAATGTCATCAATTGCATTATGACTATGAAAAGTCACAACTACTTCCTCAAACTCCCTAATGTGCACATATGGATTTTCATTTTCCAAACCATGAAAAGTAGGGAGTAACTGTATCATCCCTGTTTTAAAATCCAGTTGGCGAGTATTAGCTGGAAACATGATGCATGATGGTGTGACAGTGCGTGTAGGGTGGAGGTAATCCTGAAGAGTTCTAGTGGGTTCATCTTCGTGTTCACTCATTTCTTCAGGACTAGAGGGATGGTCAAATAAAGGATTTAAAAATTTTGATCCTGAATCTAGCACAGGCCTATAAGCAAATCTACCCAAAGCGTTTCTATATCTGTGCGTGCAAGGTAACAAAATAAAAAAAAGAAAAGAAAAAAATGCGGCAAGCAAAAAGAAGGAACGAAGTTACCGCCTTTACAAACTGCTGAAAAGAAAAACAATCTAGCAATTCTTTTACCCTCTCCCTGGCAACGGCGCCAAAATTTAATTACGCCCAAAGAGTAACGCGGTAGTTGTAGCAAAACTTTGGGGTATCGATTCCATAGAGAGACAAATTAAAAGAATAGTAGAAGAATACAAAGAAACTAAGAAAAAATATTAAATGAACAATGGAGAACAAAGATTAATTTTAAATGTAAATTAAAGAGAAGCAAAGTGATTAACGGAAAAAGTACTCAAATTTGACAAACAGTAGAGCATCGAGAATCCTTTGCACAAATCTAGTATTTTAATTATTCTTAAATCATTGGATAACTCAATTGGGAACTCATTTTCCAAAATTTCCAATCGGAAGATATAGATTTATAAACCAAAATTAAACCAAATGTAACCCTATGAAGAATTATTCACCACTTTTAAATATGTAAATTATTATCACTATTGAGAAAATCCAACGACGATAATATACTCAACAAGCGATATTGCAGCAAAGAATTAAATCAATATAGATAAATAATTGATCCAAACATAATCAAAGAACTAATCCATTCAATAGAAAAAGCATGACTGAATCCATAAACAGAATAAATTTTATGATTATTCGGAGAAGAGAACATCAACAATGAATTGAGAATGATAAAACAAAAGAGTTTTAGTAATTGAAAATCAAATACATAAATCAAAAATAAATTACAAATACCATCTAATGTGCAAGTTCATCCCTAGCCCTACTTGAGAATTTAGTTACCCATAAATATAATAGACAACAAAAATCTCAAGAGAAAGGTAAAGCAAAAGAAAGCCATGACAATTAAATTCCTCCCTTCTCCTCCTGCTCCCTTTTTCAGCCTCCTAATGATATCCTTATATAGGGTAGGAAAGAAACCCTAATATCTTTATGATTCCTGCTAGAAAAATCGCCTAAATCTTAGGACTTATCTTGGCAGCCACGTATGCACTTCAGGAATTTGAATTTGGAAATTTGTATTAGAGAAAAATTCGTAGCCCTTTAAGTTAGCTTTCCAACGCATCTAGAATCAAATCAATCCGATATGTGAGTAGAAAGTTACGTTCGAAATACTAAAGTATATCCAGAAAGTCTCCTATAGCATGTTGGACTCTGACTATTTCTCTTGATCCGAATTACTCTTAAACCCCATCATTATCCTTATTTGAAGAGTCCTACACTCATTGAAAATTCTTAGGTTGTTCCAACTCTTGCCCATTTGAAAGTCCTTTGAATTTGACAGGGTTTTGACTTACTCTTTTATAGTCCCTGAAATTAAACATAAAAATCTGCTTAGGATACTTCTCAAAATAAATAGAAACTCAATTTAAAAATACACATTAATTCCAATAATTTCTATTCATATTTTAGCATTATAGTCCAATAATAGGGTATTTAGAGTGTACTTTCGTACACTCATCAGAGACTGTGTTCTCCAACCCAAAAATCTAAACTTCCAATTAAAATGAACTCTCAACTAAAATAAACTGAACTCTCAACATTTCTCAAAGAGGACTGAAAATTTATTCACTAAACAAACTCAAGACTAGAATTTAAGACTTACAAAAATAAAGTTTACTGGACTATAAATTAAAACTGATTTCTGAAATGATGAATGAATTACACAAAACTAACATCTGAAAAATAAAAACTGACTAAAAAAAACTCTCCCTGACTCTTCATTTACAGGCCTTTATATAGGCTTCAAATAACACTATGCTGCTACGTCCCTTGTGAAGACTTACGC
>QEOT01001052.1:16924-27354 GCA_003123785.1 Pterocarya stenoptera | reverse complement strand
TAAAGTAAAATAAAAATTAGACAAGCAAAAATAAATAATAATCACATAAAAAATAAAATTAGACAAATAAAATAAAATAAAATAAAATTAGATAAAGAAACTAAAATAAATAAAATTAAACAAGAGATGAAAAATAAAATATTAAAAATGTGTTGTGCATGTGAAGAAATTATTGCCCAAATAAATCACAAGTTATAAAATCAAGCATAAACTATGCTTTTAATCAATTTAATTCACAACTTGGATTTATGCCTCTTAATCAATTTTTTCATCTAAAACCAATGATAAAGTAATAAAACAATTAAGAATATATTGGTTTTAAATGTATAAAATATGCAATAATGCAGCTTAATGAACCTTCAGCTATTTCCTCTTTAATCTTCATCAATTCCATATCACTAGCTTGAGCGACTATAATTTTATCTATCAATGTTGAACGTAATGTCAAACTATTCATCTTAGCTTGAGTGTCCCGGATTACCTCAATGCCAGCTCGCTCCATGTCTAGTAGTAAATGCTTCTGAGGAATAAACATCGTAGCCAAAGTGCTAGAAGATGACTTTCGACTAAGTGCATCTGCCACGACGTTTGCTTTACCAGGATGGTAGTTAATATTGCAGTCATAGTGCTTCAGAAGTTCCAACCATCTTCGTTGTCTCATATTCAACTCTTTCTGTGTGAAGAAATATTTCAGACTCTTATGATCGGTATAAATCTCGTACTTTTCACCATAAAGATAATGTCTCCATATCTTCAAGGCAAAGACCACTGCTGCAAGCTCCAGATCATGGGTCGGGTAATTCTGCTCATAACTCTTGAGTTGTCGGGAGGCGTATGAAATAACCTTTCCATTCTGCTTTAAAACACAACCTAAACCCTTTAGTGAAGCATCACTATATATGACAAACCCTCCATCTCCTGAAGGAACTGCAAGAACTGGTGCTGTCACTAATCTTTTCTTCAATTCTTGGAAGCTGTCTTCACACTCATCTGTCCATATGTACTTCTCATCCTTCCTTGTCAACTTTGTCATCGGAGCTGCAATACGCGAAAAGCCCTCAATAAATCTTCTATAGTAACCAACGAGGCCTAAGAAACTTCGTACCTCACTGACATTATTAGGCTTGGCCCACTTTACCACTGCCTCAACCTTTGCTGGGTCCACTGAAATTCCTTTTGCTGATACCACGTGTCCCAAAAAGGAAATCTCATGCAACCAAAACTCGCATTTCTTAAATTTTGCATACAACTTCTTTTCTCTTAGTGTCTGAAGGGCAATCCTCATATGTTCTTCATGCTCCGCACTACTCCGAGAATAAATGAGAATATCGTCAATAAAAACTATCACAAACTGGTCCAAATAATTCTTGAATACCCTATTCATAAGATCCATGAAAGCTGCGGGGGCATTAGTTAGACCAAAGGGCATTACAAGAAATTCATAGTGTCCATATCGTGTTCGAAAAGTTGTCTTCTGCACATCTGTCTCCTTAACTTTCAACTGGTGGTATCCGGATCGCAAATCTATCTTAGAAAAGACTTGGGCTCCCTGAAATTGATCAAATAAGTCGTCTATCCGGGGTAGAGGATATCTGTTCTTGATAGTTACTTTATTTAACTCCCTGTAGTCAATACATAACCGCATAGACCCATCCTTCTTCTTCACAAAAAGTACAGGTGCACCCCATGGAGAAACACTGGGGCGTATGAAACGTTTCTCTAGTAACTCCTGTAATTGATCCTTGAGTTCTCTCAACTCAACTGGAGCCATGCGGTAGGGTGCCTTAGATATAAGCGTCGTTCCTGGAGTGAGATCAATCACGAACTCAACTTCTCTATCCTGTGGTACTCCTGGAAGATCTTCAGGAAACACATCTTCAAAATCTCTAACTACTTTTATGTCCTCAATCTTGAGTCCATCTTCTGGTGGTAAAATAAAACTCGCCAGGAATCCCTTGCACCCTTGTCTCAAAAGACGGGTGGCCTGCAAAGCTGAGATTACACGAGGAGGGGAAGTTTCTCGTACTGACTGAAAACTAAACTCCTCCCCATCTGTGGATTTAAAGACTACTCTCTTATTAAAGCAATCCACACAAGCATGGTTTTGGGATAACCAGTTCATTCCCAAAATCACGTCAAATCCGGACATATTAAATATGATTAAATCCGCAGGTGGAATTCTCCCTTGAATCTCTATCGGACATCCAATTAGCACAGAATCACAAATAATATGATCCCCGGAGGGCGTAGCAACAGACATAATAGGTTCTAGTGGTTCAGGTATCTTCTCAGTCAAAGGTGCATAATGATTTGAAATGAAAGAATGTGTAGCACCAGAGTCGAATAAAATGGAGGCATGAAGTGAAAACAACGATAATGTGCCTATATGAATGACATAACAACTTAGAGCTATCAGGATTATGCAATTTATTCATCATTCTATAAAGATATTTAAATCTAGGAAAACGAAAGGTACCTGTGACTACATCATTTGATGCTTCAGCATCAATAGGGGTAAGGGTATAAACCCTCGCTGTAGCCTGCGTCTTTTGTCCTCCGCTCCTACCTGATTCCCCAGGTTTCTTAATTGGGGAGTCCCGAGCTAGATGGTTTGGCTTCCCGCACTTGAAACACACGTTCTGGCCATACATACACTTTCCCAGATGTTGTCTCCCACATGTTGCACACGTGGGGTAAGCTTGCCCTGCTGGTGGTTGCCCTTGACGATTCATGATGTGAGGCCTCTTGTCCTTATGCGACACTACTGGGAGTTGTTGTTGCTGGTGCTTCCTCTGATTATTGTACTCCATGTTCTCTTGGAGGTCTTCTTCAGCAATGGTAGCTCGGGTGACTAGCTCTGTGAAATTCCGAATCCTGAGAGTACGGACACGTTCTCGAATCCTACGATCCAGTCCACGCTCAAATTTTTCAGCCTTCTTTTCCTCATCCAGAATTAAGTAACTAGCGAAACGAGAAAGCTCCATGAATGTAGTAGCATACTGTGCTACCGTCATTGATCCTTGAGTAAGATCCATAAATTGGCGAGCTCTCGACTCCTGAAGAGTTCGTGGGAAAAAGTGATCCAGAAAGATTTTCTTGAAATGCTCCCAAGAAATGGGGACTGCTTTCCCTAATTCCAGCCGAACCAAAGCCCGAGTCGACTTCCACCACTTGTTTGCCATGTCAGTCAAATAGTAAGTGGCATATTTCAGCTTCTGATCATCCGCGCAGTAGAGCACTTCGAAAATCTGCTCCATACGTTCAATCCAGCTTTCAGCATCTAAAGCATTCAATCTGCCATCGAAAGTGGGAGGATGCTGGCGGGAAAATTGCTCCAAGGTACAACGAGCCTGTGGAGCTCTAGGAGCCATAAATTGGCCGCTAACCATTGATTGAAAGAATTGGGTAGCAGCTGCGACCAGATGGTCCGGGTTATCATTCTGATTAGATCCAGAAGATCCCTCACGGTTTGGGTGATTTCTAGTGCCAGGGGCCATGATCTACGTTAAGATGTTATAATAACCATTATCTAGTGTTTGATAAGAACGTAAAAACAATAACAATGAAACAAACTACGCTGATGGTTCTAACTAGTAAAAACCATAAGGTATTCAACCCTAAACAAACCTTGATTACTCGCGAGCAGGCTAGGAGCATCCTAGGTAACTTTAACTAAAACATTTAGAAAATTTTTTTTTTTTTTTTTTTTGAAAATCTACAGAATCGACCGGCTCTAATACCAAATTGTAACACCCCCTTCCCGTACGCTAGGTGTGTCACGTATTTTTTATGAAAATAATTCTGGCAAAAGATTCTCTAATTTTATAATTGAAAAATAAACTGAAATTTATTATGAAATAAAAGGTCTAATAAAATTGTCTTCCAAAAACATTAAATGAATAAACTGAATAACTTCATGTCATAAAAGACATGTTTTTATTTTAGAAAGTCTGAACTAAAAATAAAAATGCTCCTTCTACTCCTGGCCTGCCTGCTTGTAATCATCATCTTCACCTGGGTGGTTAAAAACATGAAAATAAACTAAAATGAGTCGATGGCTCAGTAAGAAATCCATCACAACGTAAACGTAATAAACATAAGATTTTCATAAGAACTTTCATGCTGAGAACTTAAAAATTCATGACTGATCATGCTAATGCTTATGCTATGTATGACTGATTTATCTGAGCTAACTGACTGATTTATCTGACTTATCTGACTGATTTATCTGACTTGTCTGACTGGCCAACACACTTAACCTTGTGTGCAAGGTTGTGCACCAGCCCCACATCCCGCTGCAGCAAGGGAAACTGCTGATAGTATTCTAGCATACTATGGTGGACCACGACTGAGTTCGTGGCTTGCACACCACCCTGAACTGAACTGCATTGGTACCATGTATCTGAATGGTCATCTTATTAATTGATCTGAACTTATCTTATACTTGAATTTAAGATGGCTTACGTGTCTTATACACATGAGATGCATGATATAATACATATATAATTATAATTTCTGAATCTAAACATGATGCGGAATGACATGATCGTGTGCTATGCTGGATGACATGCTTGCACATGGCATGAGCGGTTCGTAAATAATGGCTATCAAAGAACTGGCTTGAATAATACATACATATAGGCTAACTGTGATGATCCTAATTTATTATCAAATTACTTACCTCGCTGCGTTTCTTCTTGAATAATACTTCGTAACTTGAGACCTATATTCAAATAAATAACTATCACTAAATTGTTGGAAATATCTAAATACTATATCTTACTTAACTAAATTTGAAATTCTAAAAGATAAACTACAAATATTTTGTTTAACACTAAAATCAATAATTCTTAGCTTTTAAATTACTTAAAAAAATACTAGTTTATAATTTAGTGAAAAGTATTCGAGCTATTTTAAAATAATTCATAAAAACTTAAATTCTTAAACTAAGTTTCATTTCTTAACATAATTATTAAATCTTATAAAAATCTAATAAATATTAATATCATTTAAAATACTCTTAACATATTTCTTAATTTTCTTATTTAAAGTATCTATAATAATCTTTATTAAAATTCTATTAAATAGATAAAAGAAATCTTAACTAAATTATTAGGCACAATAATCTACTTTAAAATATAATTTAAATTCTTTAAACATTTTCTTATAAATTAAACGTTTGACTAATATATTTATTTAATAAATATAACTCCTCTTGAAATATTAAGTCTAATAAAATCACTAAAAATATGCTTGAAACATCATAAAATCAGTCCAATTTAAATTACAAGTTTTAACATAATATATGTCTAATTATCCTCAAGTTTTAGCCCACAAAGGAAATGCCCATCAGATTTAAAACAAGGCCCGAAACACTTTTAAAACACAAGCTAACAGCTAAGCCCATCAGATTTAAAACATCAAACAAATTAAAACTAAGCCCAATTTACATTTTAAAACACAACTTTAATAAATAAATCCATCATACGTAGGGCCCAAGAGCCGGTTTGTGAAACAAATACTCAGATGATTTACAACACAAGGAAACAGACCAAGAAAAGCCGTGTGCGAGAGAAACAGGGGCTCACCAAGATGGAGGTGCACGACGGGGAAGGGCTGGATGGCAGCTCTGGGTGGCTAGAAGTGAAGGTGGTGCTATTGGGGCTTCTCTGAGGTGGTGCGACACCGAGTGAGAGAGAAAGAGAGAGTTAGAGAGAGAAAACTACTCTAAACAGAAACAAATGAGAGAGAGAAGAGGCTGGTGGCTACCGAGGCCTTACCGGAAAAAGGAGTGGCTCGACGGGGGCTACAGGTTGGCGGCTTCTATGGTGGTCAGAGAGGGTTTCGGCGCCTCAAGAGGTGGCTATCGGGTAAGGGGATTTTCTTTGTTTTAATTGTTCAACTCTGGTTTGCAGTGTGGACTTGTCGATGGGAAGAAAATTGTGAAGAGGAAAAGGGATTTAAAGTAGGGTTTGATGTGAGATTTGGTCTTTCATTAGAAGCTAAGAGACGTACGGGCTAGGAGTTTTTAAGTGAGTAACAGTGGCTAACCTTGAGGTGGCTATCGGGTAAGGGGATTTTCTTTGTTTTAATTGTTCAACTCTGGTTTGCAGTGTGGACTTGTCGATGGGAAGAAAATTGTGAAGAGGAAAAGGGATTTAAAGTAGGGTTTGATGTGAGATTTGGTCTTTCATTAGAAGCTAAGAGACGTACGGGCTAGGAGTTTTTAAGTGAGTAACAGTGGCTAACCTTGAGGTGGGTTCGGCTGACTAAAGGGAAAAATAAAAACTCTAAATTTCAAATAAAATTCTAGAATTTGAAATCTGATACCCCGTAGGAATCCTTATTAAAATGAAACTCTATCAAATTTTAAATAAAAACTATAATAGAAAATATATAATGATAAAGTAAATATTAATTCTAATAAAACTATAGTTATAATAATTTAAATTCTAAAATAAACATTTACTAGAAAAACAATTTACTTATATATCCTAAAACTAAAGCTGGTATGTTTCAGCCCTACAATCAATGCACATCCTCCACGTCCCATCCTTCTTTGGCACTAGTAGCACTGGTACTGCACATGGACTCATGCTCTCCCTCACGTACCCCTTGCTCATCAAATCCTCAACTTGCCTTTGAAGCTCCTTTGTCTCCTCTGGATTACTCCTATAGGCTGGTCTGTTTGGAATAGCAGCTCTTGGCACAAAATCAATCTAGTGCTCAATGCCTCTAATGGGTGGCAACTCATTAAGGATCTCCTCTGGGAATACATCCTCAAACTCCTGCAACAAAGAAACAGCCAAACTAGGAAGAAACTGGTTAGTTTCATCAAGATTAAGATAAGACTCTTTATAGACAAGAAAAATCATAGGTGATCTGCAAAGAAAGCCCTCTTAACCTCACTCTCTCTTGCATAGAAACTCACTTTTGTCTTTCCTTTTCTATCTGCAGAATCTCTTTCTTTTTTCTCTCGTGGCTCCACTCTTTTTTCTTTACTCTTAACCACCGCTCTATTTTCTTTTTCACTCTTTCTTTTGTGCTCATTTTCACTCTCATTCTTTCTTTTTTGCTCAATCTCTTTTTCACTCTTTCTTTTCTGATCACTCTCATTTTCACTCTTTCTTTTTTGAGCAACCTCACTTTTCAGTTTCAGTTGGTCCTCATAGACCTGGCTTGGAGTTAAAGGAGGAAGCTTGATTGTTTTGCCCTCCTTTACAAAGCTGTGCATGTTCTTGAACCCATCATGTGTCACCCTCCTATCATATTGCCACGGCCTCCCCAACAAAATATGACCAACATGCATAGGCATAACATCACAAACCAACTCATCCTAATACTTCCCAATTGAAAAAGTAACTAACACTTGTCTATCCACCCTAACCTTTCCACAATCATTCAACCACTGCAATTTGTATGGTCTAGAGTGTTTTAAGGTTGGTAAATTCAATTTCTCAACCAAAGTAGTGCTAGCCACATTAGTACAACTCCCCCCATCAATGATCATACTACATACCTTATTGTTGACGTGGCATCTAGTATGAAAAATGTTCTCTCTCTGTTGCGCTGCATCATCCACCTTAATGTGTGTATTGAGAGCACGCCTGGCAACAAGAGACTCACCTGTCACGGGGTATACCACTCCATCATCATCACTAGCATCAACCAACTCGGGCACCCCATCACTATCATCCTCACTCTCAGTCATCACCTCCCCATTGTCACGCATAATCATCACCCGCCTGTTTGGACATTGAGAAGCGATGTGCCCTGAACCCAAACACTTAAAGCATTTAATATCTCTATTCCGTGAAGGTTGAGATTCTACCTTGGGTTTGTTGCTAGTTCCCTCATCTTTTCCCTTAGGTGGTTCGGTCTTTCTCTTTACTTCAGCTGGATCATTCCTATCCCACTTTGATTTCCAAGTATTGCTAGAAACTGAAGTGTACCTTGCTGCCCCTTTTCTCTTTAATTGCCTCTCCACCTTTATAGCCATGTGTACCATGTTCTCTATCTCCACATAATGTTGCAATTCAATTACATTGGCTATGTTCCTATTCAGACCACTCAAAAATCTAGCCATGGTGGCCTCCCGATCCTCCTCTACATTAGCTCGTATCATCGCTACCTCCATCTCCTTATGGTAATCCTCCACACTTCTAGACCCTTGTGTAAGATTTTGGAACTGTTGGTAAAGGTCCCTATAGTAGTGGCTAGGTACAAATCTCCGCCTCATGAGAGCTTTCAACTCTTCCCATGTCTCTACAGGCCTCTCATAATTCCTCCTCCTATTGGTCACTAATTGATCCCACCAAATAATAGCATAATCAGTGAATTCAATTACCACCAACTTCACTTTCTTCTCCTCAGAGTAATTATGACAATCAAACACCAACTCTATTTTTTTCTCCCACTCTAGATAAATCTCCAGATCAGTTCTACCTTGAAAAGATGATATTTTCATTTTAATGCTCCCAAGGTCTCTATCTAGACCATCTTGACCCCTTAGGTTCCCTTCAAGTCCTCTTTCACGCCTAGCTCTTCTATGCCTATCCGACCCAATTTCAGATTATAAGTGTTCCTCATCCTCACCATCGCCTTCATGTTCCTAAGTCTTCCACCTTGCAGATTTCTAATCGCTGCTTCTTGATGATCCATCCTATCCCTAACTTCACCCAACACAAAATTCAACCTCTCAAACTGTCGTTGCATGGCCTGCAACATAAAGGATGAGTTATCTACCATTCTCTTTGGTGATGAATCACTCCTATGAGACATCGTAATGTGCTGTACAAAAAGAATGTTAGTGGAAAACCTCACAGACTCCCTTACGTGTTTACACTCGAATAATGGCACTTCACTCGTGTTTCACTCTTAATTGGCTTTTCCCCGATAATAGTCTCACACACTCTTGCCTTTTACCTCCAGAGTTTTCCCACTTAAGTTCTTTAAGAACTAATTGAACTCAATCAAGACAATACAAGTTTGTTTTATCCCAACTAGTAATTAGGTCCAAGAAACAAGAACAAGCAAAAGACGGAAGGAATAAATGACACACAAGAATTAAGGAAATTATAAGAACGAAAGAGTAACTATAAGACAAGATACCAACTATAATGATGTATGCAGCCCCTTTAATGATAAGCCTCAAGAAAAAAAAAAATTCTGACTTTCAATACTTCTTCTTCTTTTTTTTTCGATTTTTTTTTCTTTTCTTTTCTTTTCACCAACTGATATGATCACAATCAAAAGAATAAACAATTGACAAAACCCTAACAAAGAACAAGGTAACCCTAATCAAATAACAAGGCAACCCTAATCAAAGAATAAGGAAACCCTAGAAAACAATGGGAAATTTAGCAGCCCTAGGAAGAAAATAAATTTCTGCACTTTTTTTTTTTTATATATGTAATACAAGAATTAAAAAGATAGAATCAGACCTGATTGGAAACCGAGCTCTGAATACCAAATATATGAACCCGTAGGAAGAGAATCCCTTAAACCCACAATCAATTGGAAAACACACCCAAGAAAGCCAAACTCAAGTCAATAGATGGAGAATCTAGACTTGATGAGAACTCGTTTCAAGAACCTAGATTATATCAAAATCTAGACCCGTTGAGGAACCCGTCTCAAGAACCCAGATTACAAGGAGGAACGCCACAAAGGTTGTGATTTGCCTTTGATAAGTTCAAAAGTTCAATCAAGAACAAGATGAGTAAACTCAACTCACAAATAAATTCAATATTGTCTAACCTTTCAAATGAGGTTACAAAAAGTATCTAAACCAAAGCCTAATTGAAACCCTAGCCAAAATAAAGGCTTTTGTCCCAAAAATACCACTGATGAACAGTGTATCACTACAGTACGCGGCTGCTACAGTAACGCTACAGTAACTCAAGTTTTGAAACCCTAGTTCCTAAAATGTCACTTTCCAAATAAGCCATTGGCCACAATACAAGGCCTTTCCAAAACCCTAGTTCATAATAAATAAGACATATCATCCCAAAGCCCACTTATTCTAAACTAATAAAATAAATCCATTAACCAAGTTAAAAACCTCCAATAATAATAGGCCCTATCTCTAGGTCATGTCTTCCAAAGCTTGAATCAAGTGGATCAAAACTGGTTCTCCTTCTTTCAAGCCCATTTTTGAGTGTTGGGCTCTTGCTAGCTTCATCCCAAGTGGATTGCACCAATCCTTGCATCGCTTCCTTGATCTTTTTGGCTCTTGATCTTGTAATTGGCCCATCTGAAACTTGCAAATGATCTTTAAGACCAGGCCCATCTGGGTTCCCATCATTCCCCCTCTCCTCAAAAGTATTCGACCTCGAATCTTCACCTACATCAAAAGGAGAAAGATCAGAAACATTGAAAGAAGCAGAAACATTATACTCACCTGGAAGGTCCACTTTATATGCATTGTC
>QEOT01001047.1:436316-497296 GCA_003123785.1 Pterocarya stenoptera | reverse complement strand
ATATATATATATATTATATATATAAAGAAGTGACTTAATACCATGCATATATAGCCTATTATGGTAAACTGCTGGCAAACAAGCCATATCTAGAGAGATTAATATTCTTGATCTCATCCTTAATTTTTGTTCTTGCTTCCCGCAGTTATTTTCTACTCATATTAATGATATCTAGGCCGGGATCTCATGCGCGCGTGGTCATCTAGCTAGCAGCGGGAACCCTTCCTACACGCAAGTGCACCAGCAGTCCTGGTCATTGAGCCCACGAGAGAAGATGGTCTTGCACTCAGGCTATTTGCCCTGGCATAGCTGGATGATGCTCCTGCGCCAGACTGCAGGAAGTATGCCCCATTCAACAACAAATCCCCTTCCGACCTCCAGTTCCAGTGCCTCCATTCACTCTCTGGTGCATCCTCATGCTTTGTCACCTCTTTTCTAAACCTCACATCGGGTGCCAGAAATCTGTTGCCTTGGCTGTAAATTGTAGGCGCAGCGCTCCCTCCAATGGCATACATTTCCCAGTGAGTGTAATCATTGTTCACCACATGAAAATACCCAAATCTGCACCTGCAATATATAATAATGTTCGTAAGCAAATATTTAGACCCTCAAATACTAAATATGTTTATGTCGAACTTCTGAATGAAGTAAAGGGTAAATCTGTAATTTCCACTTTTGAATTATTTTCCCCATGCGTACGTAGTACGTACCTCGGCATTCTCTGTACTAGCCCTTCTCCAAAGTGATTAAAGGCTATAGTAACTTGCATGTTCTTGTCTTGTGTGTACGCGTCATTGTGGCCTAAAAGCATGACTTTGTCATGATGAGTCATGTAGTTGTTGGAGATGGTGATGGCGGTGGATCCATGGATGGCATCGATGAGGCCATCATGGCAGTTAGACAGTGAGCAATGGTCCACCCATATATGCCTCCCGCCAAAGATGGACACTCCATCACCGTCCGATCTGGTCCACCAACCAGAATGGTGAGGGGAGTTCCTTATATTGGCATTCCCTCCTTGCTTACAGTCATGGATGTTGATGCCATGGATGATGATGTTAGAGACATAATGTATGGTAATGCATGGCCCACCGGCAATATGGACACTGGCACCTCTACCATCGATGGTCTTGAAGGAGTTCATGAGAAGCTCTTGCTCCAGTTTAATCACCATATCTCTTTGGAAAATGATCCACAAAGGCTCGTCTTGTATAACTGCGTGTCGCAGAGTACCGGGCTTGGGATTCACGGGGTCATCGTTGCCGGAGTCAGTGACCACATAGATGCGACCATTTCTTCCTCCAATGGCATTCTTTCCGAACCCGATGGCACAGTCGGCTAACCTCTGGCGGTTCTTCTCCCAGTTGGGGTCACACCTCCAGCAATCATCAATGGGGTTTCCGGTTCCGCAGGAGAGATAGGCCAAGTTCCTCCTGGAGGCATTGATGCTCCTATATACCCAAAAAAGAAAAAAAAAAAAAAAAAGACACAATATTTCAGCATGCATAAATCATAGTACAGATCACTCCATATCCTTAATTAATATATAAAGTGAATTTTAACCACCTGTGCACTTCTTGGACGACAAGATCAGGGTCTTGTACAGGAGAGGAGAAAACGAAACCTGGATTGCTGCTTAGAAAATAGAAGAAACTAAGAAAGAAAATGGAAACATGGGCCATTTTCTGATCTTGGGGAGAAGTAGTACTAGACTACTAGTACGTTGAGGGGAGGAAAATAGAGATCAGTAGTGGGGGGAGTGAGGTCATGTGGTGCAGACATGGTGGATTATAAAGGAGTAAAAAGCCGGGAGTAATGGCGTGATTAGGCAGGTTGAGCATGTGGGGTGCTCTCATTATCGTAATTTCAGGGTCTTTTTAATTTTCTTTTTAATTTTCAGTTATACATCCGGTATTTTGAAAGTACCGTTGTCCGTTGATCAAGCCCTTATAAATTCAAACCCTCCAAGTCAAATTGGTTGACTCTTTGTTTTTCTGATGGGCCCCGCGGGCCTTTATTTCTTTATAATCATGAAATGAGAGTGGTCTCCATAATTTTCCCTAATAAATATTACCACATTTGAGTTTTTCCATGGATCTATATATATAATTAGGTTATATGGTGGAGTAGAATTAAAAATTCTTCTTCAAGTAACGATCGAGTAAAGAAATAAAATAATTAATTAGCATCCAACAAATCAAAAATCCATTTTTAATTAATGATATCTATGATCATCATGTGTTGATGGCATATTGTTGACCCAAACAATGGGTCAACGATTTTGTAAGACTAATTAAGTAAGAGGTACTGCACGATCAATTATTTTTACTCATGATTGTGCCCGACATATTGTTAGAATTAAGGTTTGATTGAATTATTCATAATGTGCATTGAGGTTAATATATATGTAATAATGAATTATTTATTAAAAAGTCTTGATAATTTATATATATAATAATTATTAGCTAATCTCTATGAACATATATTATATATATTAAGACTATATAATCTAGTATTACCCTTTACCATAGTTTTTAAAATGAGCCGTAAAAAGGAATTAGACGGTATCTTCATGATCATGTAGTTGTTGATGATCAATCCCTCGCTTAACGATGAACTGCATTCATGATCTATCTTTTGATGATCATTTGGATAAAATGACTTATTTAAATAAATACTTACCCGAATTAAGAAAAAGACTCGGAATGAAAGTGTTTATTATTTGCCAAACCTAATTGACCAGACTTGGGGGTCGCGAGCAGTAGTGGGAAAAGGGACCCTCAGTCCCCGATCTTCCTACGTACTTTCTTTGTAAAGTGAAAGCAAGGTAGGTGTAGAAGCTGATCTCGATCGCATGAAAAAGAGAAACTAATTCAGCTAGCCTGTGCTTTTATATATCTAATTAATTAATTAGGGGGGGCTATTTTTTTCAAAGATTCTGAACAACATTTTACTGTACGCTTCCTCTGACTGCGGTAGAATTAAGGAGACAACAAATTATTAATTAAGGACTTATATGTATAAATATATTACGATGAATCGTTCATCAAGATCCAAGATCAAAGGTCTTCAATTTAGTCCGTAATATTGGCCGTAGTTAACCATGCATGCTTTTCATAAGTAGTACTTTATAATTTGCCTCTGCATGCATGCACGATCTCCGGCCCTTGGCTAAATTTTCAAAGACATTGTAATTATTGTCAATTAGTTTGGTATATGTACAATATATATAGCATGAGAAGTCATCATGATGAGATCAAAAAAGTTGCCTCTCTCTCTCCCTCCCTCTCTCTCTCTCTCTCTCTCTCTAAAAGTCTAGCTCTAATTATTCAGTCATTGGGTTCAGATCCTGTACACTTACGGCTTAATCACGTGCATGCGTGCATGCCATGGCCCCAGGCCCCAAAGGGACTATTTGGCGATCGATTAACTTAATTGAAAGCATTAACAAAACATTGACGATAACAGGAGGCTTTATATATAAATATATATATATATATATAAAGTGATCATGCACGATCGAGTACATGAATGCATGATGCAGTCAAAGCAATAATATTATCGAACCTAAAGCAATATTAATGATGCAGTCAGTACTATTAATACTAGTACTTGTCATTTTATGCACAAAATAATTCCCAATTTGGAAATTCTTACATGCAAAATGCCAAGTTTATAATAATAATAATAATAATAATAATAATAATATGATATAACGAATAGACTTCGTCTGAGACTCAAAATGGCCATGGCATAATATTAATGCAACATTCCATGCCATCTTTCTACTTTTTTCTTGGATGCCAAATGAAGATCATATCTGTCCTGCACCACTTTATGACTTCTTGTAATATCTTAACCAACTCCCCAACCAAACACAAATATATAAAAAAAATCATATATATAAATATATATACACACATGTATATATCAATAGAATATTTGTTGATTTTTTTATTTATTTTATGCGTTCTTTTTAAAAACCGGGGTGAGGCATATTCTTTTGTGACTCTGTCTTTATAAGTATTTCACCTACCTACCTACCTACAAGCTTTGTTACTCATCAATATATCTCTACACAACCACACACCACAATTTTTATTTATTTGTTTATTTTTAAACTAATTGAATTCTTCTACTCATCATCCATATATCATACATTTGGTAAGAGATAAAGAAATTATGTGTGGTATGTAATGTGTGGGGATGATGAGTATAATTTTTTCCTACCAAAACACCTTCTTTCTTTTTTAGAAAATTAAACTACATCATCCTTACACCACACACTATACATAATTTTTTTTTCTTATCAAATGTATGGTATATGGATGATGTGAGTAGAAGAATTTATTTAGTTTCAGCTAGAATAAAATTTTTAAAAAATATATATATATATAGTGTGTAGCGTAGAAATAATAAATAAAAATACTTTTTTTTTTACTCTTCGGTTTATTGGAAGAGGCCCCCATTAAGGTCGCTAACTCGCACGTGAATGTATGTGGATCAGGAGGGTTTAGGTCGAAAGTAAGCCTTGAACTTGGGGCCGAAAGTTCAGCCCAGTTTGTTCATCCTTGCCCAAGAAAAAATTAGCACTCTGCCTTTTGTTTTTGTTTTTTCGGTGTTTGAGCCTGATTCAGACATGGAGTGTTTAAATCAGATCCAGACGGTCCAAATAATTACAACAGTGAAACGCATGAACTCTGTTCAACGCAACACAAGTGTCCCGCTCCCACTGCCCAAATGTGCATGAAAATGATTAGTCATAGTTAGCTTAAGTTTCGCATATTCATTTAGCTTTAAAAAGTAAATAAATATATAATTTATATGAAAAAAAATAATTTTTTAATAATTAATTCTACTACTTTTTTAAAAAAAAATGTGTGCACAATTCAATAGTAAATTCAATTCCACCGACACCTTCGGCCCTCCCCATCTTCTAGACCCGTTTCAACTTCAAGTAGAGTTGTACGGGCATTTGGTCTAGTAGTATGACCGCTTGAGCAGTAGTATTGAATTATGCACATGTAAATATAAAATTTATTACATAATATGACATCATTTTACATTTAATTATTTCACTCAAAACTTATTTTTACATTAAATTATTTATCTATTAGTTAAAATAATAATAAAATATTATAAATTTAATAATATTTTTTTTTTCAATTTTTTTGTTCTATTAACTTTTTTTTCTAAATTAAGAACTACATAAAAATATTAATATTATATAATATAAAATTTGGATAAAGATGTGGATAGATTTTAGAGTGCAGCAAATACATTCTAAATATTTAATGAACTTATTTCAAACATATTGTCACTGCCATATTCTCATGATCAGTACGACCAACCAGTGAAAGTTGCGTTAAATCCCAAGCAGCATCTCTAGCAGACCAAGGTATGTGCTTGGAGTAGTTCTAGGGACACCGCTCGGTGTCCCGCTCCGTGTCCGGTTAATGTAAATTTTTATATCTTTTATTTTTTTTATTTTTAATATATATTTTTTTAATGTGTTTTCATATTTTTAAAAAATAAAAAAATTTACATTTTTATTTAAAATTATTTTTTAATAAAAAATAAATAAAATAAAATAAAAAACAAAAAATAAATTTCCAGCGGGAGCCCCAACGGGGAGAGTCGAATTACTCATGTGCTTCTTCTATATATGTCAATACTTGTTTCTTTACTGGGCTTGATGCACTTTGTATCTAAGGCTGGATTGGAAAAGCAACTACTTCACAGAGGAGAAATCGAGGGAAGAGAGAGAGAGAGCGCTTCTGGAGCAAGAAAATAATAAACAAACATTTGGTTGAACTACAGTATTAATGCAACCCATTTTCATGTTTTATTAGCCATTTGACCTTTTGCATTTGCATTTGGATATTCCAGTACGAATGTTCTTAGAATATTTTCATTGGATTTCTTATAAAAAAATTTTATAATTTAGTTAAAAAGTGTATTTTTTAAAATTTTTTAAAAAAATTTTACTCATCTTTCAAAAACATTCTACATCTCATTCCTCATTTCTATCTCTATTCTATTAAAATAATATTTCTCTATTCTTTATTCATTATTTTTTTCTCTCACGTCTAGTTACAAATTTAACTACTCAATATTTTTCCTTATGTTTTGAACTATTACTCTAATGAATATTTTAAATAGAATTTAAATTTTTTTTATTTTTTTTAATTTTTTTTTAATATTTTCGGAGTTATTTAAATTATTGTTAAAACTATTATTTAAAATTATAACAAATATGAGTATAAGAGAAAGTGTAGATGATTGGAAAAAGAATTAATTTAATTAAATTGAATAAAATATTGATAAAAGTGATTTGGAAAATGAATAGTTGTTCCCCAACTATTCATTCCCTAAACATTTTTTCCAAAATGGGAAATCCAATGGAGAGAGACTTTTGGAGAAAATTTCATAATTATCTCCAAATTATAGAGATATATGGGATATGGAGACTCCAATAAGGATGCTCTTAGGATGCGTCGGTGCGAGAGGTCTTAAGAATTATTTTCAGTTTGGGTATCAACTTAAGTATTATTAATATTCTCTACTATTATTTATTATTTTAATATTATTTTTTATATACTTATTATTATTATTATTTCTTCCTTTTCACTATTAATTAATATTATATTCTTATTTTTTTATTAATTTTTTAGTATTATTCACAAACATTCTCAAAATACTTTCTTGAAAGAGTTGTTCCACGAATCAACCATTGTTCACGGCTGATCCGTAGCACACATGATGTATGTCTACCTCTCTTTTATTTATTTATTTTTTTTATGCAAAATGCATCACTTAGATCTCATCTACTCCTCTCTCTTTTAGCCCAACGGAAGCCTCCACCCGATTATCCTTCAGCTCATCTCGGCGTCGCCGTGCCTCACCGCCACCACCAGTGACTCCCCCTCATGCCGGCGACCAAGCCAGCCACCACAGATCTCTTCCACACGCATCCTTCTCTCCCCTATGATAACCCAACCGAAATAGATTTCACTCATTTATCTCCCTTTGCACCGCCGTACGCAGCCACCCAAGCCACCGCACCTCCACTACCTCACACCTGCGATCACCTCTCGTAGAGCCAACCACCACGAACCTCCATCTCCCTCTCCGTCGCATACACGCAAGCTACCCATAAATGAGTTCACACGAGCTCGGGGCCACCGACGGCCCTATCGCTACCGTGCGTCGGTTCTAACCCCACCGAGCACCTCACCTGACCACTATGACTCCTCCCCGAGCTCTTCCGAGCCAGCCAAACCCTCCACCTCTGTCTCGCCTTCCACCTCTCTCCTATTCTCCACCTCTCAGCCACCAGCTCTCTCTCTCATCAGCTCTTTCTCATCGCTGTGTGTCGGTAGTATTTCAAATTCGGGTGGTGGAGGTGAGGGGGGGGGGAGAGAGGACGGGCAACAGGGGATGAGAGTAATGAAGTAAACATTTTAAAAATGATGTAAAATAAGAGGGAAGTGGGTTTTATTATGAAAGTGTGTTGATCATTTTACTATAATATGTTTTGGATGATTCCAAACAATGACTGATGCTAAGAGCACTCTCAATGGATTCTCTATAATATATTTTTCTTTAAAATATAAAGAAATTCTCTTAAAAATGACATTCAATGGACCTTGTATTCCATCATTCATTTTACATTTAGCTATAGTAGCATGCTAGACGTGGAGGAAACTATTCATCCTTTAAACATTTTAAAATAGTCTCTCTCATGCTATTTGATTTTCCTCATCTCTTCAAAAGTTTTAAATTAGTTTCTCTCTCATCCTATTAGTTTATCTCTCATGTTATTTATTTATTTTTTGAATTAATTTATATTTGGTTTAGTTTATAAATTTGGATTAATTTAAAATAGAACATAATTATATGATATTGTATATGGAGAGATATTACAAAT
The DNA here is from genome assembly GCA_003123785.1 of Pterocarya stenoptera. NCBI lineage: Eukaryota > Viridiplantae > Streptophyta > Magnoliopsida > Fagales > Juglandaceae > Pterocarya > Pterocarya stenoptera. Next base: position 489,366 of record QEOT01001047.1, on the reverse strand, counting down.
ATCATTTAAGGATATTATTGGTAATTAGAGAAAATATTTGAAATGAATAAAAAATATTAAAAAACATAATATTTAAATGATATGAAGAAAAAATAGAAAAGTTGATATATGGTATATTGTAAAAGTCAGTGTAAAATAGAACAAATAAATTTTGATGATGTATTTTAAAGTATAGGATGAAGAAGTTATTAAGAGTGTAAAAAGCATTGGCAATGGCCTAACCATTTGTCAATGCAAGTCTAAAATAAAAGGAAATGTTAGAAAAACTACCTACATTGGCCTCATTAAGATAGATAAGTTTTACATTTTAGTTTCAGTATTTGTTAAGAATTCTCCAAATTTGGCGAGTCACTGTAGACAAACCAAATTACTTTTTTAACATTTCTTTTACCTCCCGCTCTTTCTTTCCCTCAATTTTATTTATTTATTCTTTCTTTCTCCTGAATCCCTTCTCTTTTTCGCCCCTTTATTCTTCAACCCGCAATGCCTTCTCCCCTTTCTTCTTCAACCCACAACGACATTCAACTTTTTCTTCTTCACAAATATTCGAGAACCCAAAGCCTACTATGTTTGTCCCTAAAGATTCTCGGTTCAGTGGTCTGAAGGTGTATGGGAGGTGCGATGTAGTAGGGGAGACGTTTAGTGCTTGTCGGCAGTTTCTGTGGAGGACTTTAGCTTTTCGGCACTTGGTGTGCAGCGCAAGTGGTTCTGTCAGGAGGGAGCAGTCCATCGGTAGTGACTGTGGAGTTAATTTTTTTTGGGTCTCTCGGTAAAGTGATCTCCGAGTGTTTGGTCTGTTCTCTTTGGTTAGTATATTCTTCCTCTATCGGCAATATCTATATGCAGATTAGTGTATTTTGTTGAGGTTCATCCGAATGTTTTCAGTGGTCCAAGACCCATCGGGTTGGTCTGTTTTTAGACCAGTGTTTTCTGGGTTCATTTGAGTGTTTGGTCTATTCTTGGACTAGATCTTTAAAGTTCTCGACACTCTGGGTTAATTGTTTTGGTCTAATCCCTCTGAAAACCAGAAGATGCCGAGAATCACTAAACAAAGTAGAAAATCACTTCTCTGTAAATATAAATTGCCGAGAATGATAACTCAGAGAAAACAAAAATTGCCCTATAAAAGAATGGAATTACTATTGTTGACACTAGTGTACAAAATTAAAATTAAAATTGTACAAAATTAAAATTGTGTTAATCATCTATATCTACATCTACTGCTATATTTACAGCTATTATTATTTATCAATATTGTTGATACTCATCATACTACGGCTTATTCACTAATCTTATATCTCTCAACACTTTAGTCTGTATTGATTGTAACGAGGACTAACATTTTAGCTTATGGTAAAAAAAATAACATTCTAACTAAATTTTAAATTTGATAATGGTTAAATCATTACCGATGCTCTGAGAGTGCACTAATATTATTTCTTCTTGAAAATTCTCACCATCCGACGGAAACCATGGAAGCAAGCACGACGTCATCAGCATTCAACTGTGGAATTGGGGCTGACCACTAAAAACTACCGCCATTTAAAAAAGAGGTACTTTTAAATTTTTAAATTGGGATTATTTCTTTTTCCGCCAAGTTGGTACACGTGGGCCGCCAGCAGACAAAAGCGATAAAGACTAAGGTCCCACCCTACACTTTCCCGTGTAAAGTTCATGCTGATTGGAGGATTTCTTCCCTGTTGCACATTTCCTATTGTGCCAACAAAATGGAAACCCATGTGTGTTAAGTAGATGGATCTAGTCGAATGATGGCGATAGTTCCCCCATAGAATAGTCTCACACTCGGTAGAACAGTGAAAATCTTGACCTAATTTTATTAAGTAAGATATTTGCAGCTTTAACTATTATATTTTTAATTTGATTGGTAAGGTATACTATTCACATCATTTAAATGATAAAATTTAATTAAAATATATTTTTTAAATCAATTTATAACACTAAACAATACGTGGCATAGATGCTTAAAAATAAGAGTAGTCTTGCACCATCGCGAAGCAGCTAGCGAATAAGGCAACCATCACGTGAATTAACATTACTCAGATTCACAGCGTATAAAGTATAAACAGCAATGCAGCTTTTATTGCTAAAAAGAAAAATAATTAAAATAATAATAATAATAATAATAATAAGAGGCTTGATATACCCAATATATCATCCATCCATGGCAAACGATATGTGGATAACAACACAATCCAGTCCCTCACCCAAATCCCAATCCTGTCGGCCCACGTGTCGATAAAAGCATTCTATCACTATCATCCCTCAATACGAGATAGCTGACTCTAACCCTCTCCTCTCTGTTACCTTTCTTCCCAGTGGGTCCAACGCCTGCGGTCCCCACAAAAAGTTGTTCACTTTTTCTCACAATTTCTTTCATTCCCCAGCTTCAACAAGGAAGAGAGATCAGCCTGAGGAAGCGAGAGAGAGCCTTGTCTGTGAGTGTGTGAATGCGCTGAGAGATCATGTGCAACAAGAACAGTCCTCTGGATATGAAAACCAGGTCTCGAACCAAGAAAGAGAAAGCCAGAGCAACGCTTAAACCAGCACGCAAAACAAGAACCAAGACCAGGAAGCCCAAGTTCCTCAGTCTCCGCCTGGAACTTTCCTCAGAAAACTCACCAACTTCTTCCCAAATGACGCACAGCCACAAAAACAACCAACACGATGATGATCACAGTAGCCAGCACCAGCTGAACCTGTTTCCTCTACACCCGGAAAACCTAGTGGACGACAAAGACATACACGACGAGAACGTGGCCTTCCTCTTCGACACCGAACCCAGCGCCACCCTTAACAGCCTCCTTGCCGAGGCTTCGACGTCCACCGAGGATGACTCGCTCTTTTCCCCGCCGTCACTAACGTACGCCTACGGGGGAAAGGATAGGGATCAGGAGGGTGTTGATGTCGGTGGCAATTACTGTAACAACACGAGCTCGAAGCTGGTACGGACGGCCATGAGGAACAAAGAGAGAAAACCAAGTGAGGAGGAGAAGTGGGTGTGTTACTCAGAGGTACTAGTGGAGAAGAAGGAGCTGGAAGAGGAGAGCAGCTGCACGGCGGACGTATGGCCGCCTTGTGCAATAAAACGGACGAAGATGCAGGGGTTGCTGTCGTTGAAGCTTGATTATCAGGGCATCTTAAATGCTTGGTCTGGAAAGGGCCCGCTTTTCATTGCCGGAGAGTCCCCCCCACAGACTGTGCCTGACTTGCTCGAGGATCGGTTTTTTACCCATGACGATGCCAATGTAAGATCTTCTAGCTATGTACAGTTCTATATCCTTATTATTATCTCAACAATTTTCATAATTCATATACATATGTTTAAATTGTGAACCTGGATGAAGATCGTAGCTATATCATTGTGGCATTAATGAAGTTTTTTCGTATAATTTGACTCCGATTGCTTATTGGAATTCTGGGCAACATCACTTTTTCGCTCATGGTGGCCCAAGCGCACCTTACCCAGCTGTGGCTATGGCCCAGTTCACCAACGCTTTTTGTTGTTGGTTGGAATGACTGATATTTTCAGCTTTACATTTACTGCAGTGACCCATAGAAAGATTTTACTCATGTTTACTGCATCACGCATGATTTTTTTAATTGAATCAAATATAAATATGGTGTATGCTATAAAGATGATGAATATAGGTGCTCGTGACCGTAACCCAAGCTTGCAGGAAGATCTACAATCCTAATTCTTCTTTTTCTTCACTCGCATAGGAGGGCTTGGGTTAGATTGGGGTTGTTTCCTTAAATAAATAAATAAATTCTCATAAGTCGCAATTCATTTATCCACATTACATATTTTATGAAAAATATTCTCATATTCTATAAAAAAAACCATTCTCATATTTTATAAAAATTATAAATGTGAAATATAAAAATGAATAGTAATTAGCGCATAAAATTACTAAAAAAAAAAAAAAAATTAATAGGGTTGGTCTCTTACTTTCACACTTGCTAGCAAAACCTTTCGGATGGAAGAGTTTTGGGAGGGAATGGAATGTAAAAGATTGGAAACCTATCATTGGAAGCCTTTCTAGGGCCAAGAAAAGGTGCAGACTACAGAGGGCATTGACCATCATTCCTTTCAGTAATAGATAAAGCTAATTAAAAAACTGGTATAATTGTCAAATCAAGTGTTTTATTCTTGTGTCTTAAAGATCCAAACAGAAAAGATATAATATCTATCGATCATTCCATTATACTATAGTATATTCTGTCTTGGTCCATCGACAATATCGGCCAGAAACGAATAAGCAAAAAGTTTGTATAGTTGGTGTTGGAACTGCACTGAAGTTGGGTTGTGACATTTGTGGATTGGGCATGCAGATTCTAGGGGATGGGTGGGGCAGCGTTGGTAATATATGGGCGGTTCCAGAAATGGGTTGCAGTAGTACTGATATTGGTAGCATGAAAGTGGAGGAGGAAGCGGAAGGCAAAGATGGCTGGAAGACGAGGCACAGAGAAGCAAGCGTGTTGAGATACAAGGAGAAGAGGCAGAACAGACTCTTCTCAAAGCGTATCCGATACGAAGTTCGAAAGCTTAATGCTGAGAAGCGACCCCGTATGAAGGTATATAACCCTCACCCTCTTTCATTTCTTCTTGTTTTTGTCTTTTTTGCAATTTGAAATCACCGCTTGTCTTAAACTTTGTAGAATTAGAACTTAGGATTCGAATTGAAAATCTCTGCCATATCTTAAAATTTTAAGTCGATAAATAAAGATAAATTTTATTATTTATTTTATATATTAAAAAAAACTTAAGGTGATATCTTTCAATATTTTTAGATAAATAAAACATAGCTGTGCAAAATGTTGTGAAAAATATTGTAGATAAATCATTTTCCAATGTGGTTATTCTGTCATCTGACATCTGGGACCAAATAATGACACTGGTAGTTACTAATCAAGAAGGGAAATGGAGGTGATCTCGAGAAGTTCTATGTGGTAGAAGTTGTGTAGCAAAACCTGTTAAGAAAGAAGAGTTGCATTCAAGTTGGACTGCCTGTGAATTGTGAATAGGGAAATATTTAATCACAAATTCCGATGTGTAATGTGTCACGTCAACATATTAATTTAGAAAATGGTACATGATGCTGAAACTTTAGCTAATTCTTGCCAATTCTGAGGCTAATTTGAACCGGCACTCAGTATGAAATTCTGAATTCACTAACCCTAACTTTATCTTGTTAGAGGATGTCCCAATTTTGCCTCATGTTTCGCTTTCAATCGATGTCACACGACCCACACCGCTATGAATTTCAAAGCTACCTTGTTTTGACAAGTCTTTTTTCCAACTAAATTTATCAGGAATCTTATCCTATCCTACTTTCATTTTTGGTCGTGACCATTACTGTTTGATTTGGTCATGAACAACTTGTCAAATCTCTAATCCAAATGGACTTTGCTCAATCTTATTGTTCTTATCTTTGATATTCCAACTGATTGGTGATTATCCCTTCAACCTGCGTTTCAAAGAACCAAAGGTTCCAACTTCTAACAGTAGATAGCGGTTAGACTTTTTGGGGCAGAACAAGAACAAAAGTTATTAGAACTTAGTATATTATAAATTAAGATACGTTGGACATTTTTATTGATATGGGTATGTTATAATCTTGTCTATTTTTTGCCAATGCTACATCAATTTCATCTCAGTGATTGATGATCTCTTAAAAATTACTTTCCGCAGGGTCGATTCGTGAAGAGAAGTTGAGAAGGCATAGACTCTTGGACATAATATTACTACTGCAGGAGGGTTCTTTTTTCTTTTCCTTGCAACATAGTAGGGGCAATAAGATAATGTTAGTAAGTGCCAAAAACAAATCCAAATGAATAAAAACAAAAACAAAGTTGTAGAGGCACAGAGATTTAAGTTATAAGGAGTGCCTAATTTGGAATAATGGATGAGATCCATTCCTGTATTCCTGTTTGCTTAATTTTCCCATCAATTTACAGAGCCAAATTACTTTTATTTGCAGAATGTTTGGGAAGTTAGGTTAGGGTGTTAAAGCCAAAGCTTTGCGGCCTGATTGTCATAAACTCACAGCCTCCAAAATGGAGGTCTTAGGTTTGAAACCTCCCCTCCAAGTTTAGGGTGTACAAGTGGAGTTACTGTACAATACTATTGGCAAAGGTAATATATGAGACATTGTTAAGAAGCCAAGGGTGTTGTCTGTCTTTATTCCAAACGACTCCATTTGTAGCAATTGTTAATCGAACAAACAAGTTATTTTTTTCCATAAGTTGAAAGGGTTGGAGGGGGCGACTCTTTCCTACCAACCCGCTGGGAGCCAGACAAGAGAGGCCTAGACGGCTAGAACTGCAGGTGCTCTCTACAAGTTCGGACAAAAATTTGAGAAGATTTATATTTTATTCTCAGAAAATCCTTTTGCAGTCATAGTGAATATTGGGATTCCTTCAAATACTTTGAAATAAAATTGTAAGTGAGGTAGGAGATATGGTAGCTGTGAGGATGATCACCATGCTCTGCTATAAAAGTGAACAACGCCAAGAAGAAGAGATAAGAATAGGATACACTCTCAACGTGTCGTTTTCACCTTAAATCACCACTAGGCATGGTCATGTTTTTTTGAACAGGACATTTTGCATCCCAATACGCTTTCATTTGCATAGGAACAGAAGCAAAACAGGATTAGAATCTCCTTCAATTATATCTTCTGAATTTAGAAATAGAATATAGATAGTTACAACATGTAGATTCCATTGTTTATGTCGACTTTGTTTTCACAACTACTCAGCTTATCTAATCATTACAACTTTTTCAAATTCTCATACAAAATAAAATAAACAATTTAACTTTTTCTAATTCCAAAACAAAAATAATATTAAAACAATATATTCTAACAATATTTGAATCAACTTTTAATTTTAATCTCAACTCATTCCATCTCATCTGCGAAAACAAACGAGGCCATAATTATGCCCAAGAATATTATGGGATCTCACATTGCGTCTATCTTAATTTTATAAAATATTTAAGAAGCTAATTCTAGAGAAATTACTTTGGCATAAACAACTGCAACAAAACAAAAGTTAGGCTCCCAAGATCAGAGACACAAATTTCAAACCCCAGAACAAAGTTCAGGATAATTAACCTTATAGCAAGAACCAATTATATCTAGGTCGAACAACCAATTAAAGAAATATATCCTACACGTATTCATGCATCTTACCTTAATAGAACATGGAGATATAACAGAAAACCCCGAGGTAAGGAGGATGATAATGTTCGAAACAGCAGAAAATTCTGGTGACAGAAGAAGAGAGAGCACAAACAGCTCAAACACAAAGCCTTTGTTGGGTATGTTCAGTTGTGCTCTCTATCTTCTGTCAACACAAATAATTAAAACCATCTTCTCAAGCAGAAAATCATCACCGTCCTATTATACTCTGTGATCGGGAAAAGGAAAGCATCCATCTGCATCAGCAGTCATGAACAGATCACATGCTATATATATTGGATCAAAGATGTTAGAAAATAAGAGATGGAACCACATATGCTGGAATTTATTGGACTGTGGGAGATTTTTTCATACCATAGATAGAGAAAATAGACTCCTTTGGTGTTGGAAGTTGGAACGCTTTAAGTCTGTCAACTCAGAGAAAGAAGTGAGAGGCTGTCTTCTGTTGTTGATAAGAAGGGCAAAGGGGATCATTGTAGATATCTGAAGCAAGTGGGTAGATGATAGATCATTGACTTTAATAAACTTGGTCTAAAGTAACTCTGCATGCTAACCCTTTAAGCTAGCTTTCATTTTCTTGGACGATGACTTTTTATGGATACCCTGAATAATATTTGCAGAGCGGTGAAATGCGCAAGCGTCGAGTAATCATTTAAAAAGAAGAGAGTAAATACAGGGTCTACATAAAAAAATTAATTAATTTTTTAACAGTAGATTCTATTTTTTTTCAAAACAATTACGTACTCTACGACTGTATATATCATTATTTCTATTTGAATACAGAATATTACCATCCTTTTTTATCTGCTCTCTGTATTATCTCTGGAAAATAACTAACAAAAGGCAAAACATGCTGGTTCCGAGTAGATCCATTTGATGGTAAGGAATTGTGATAAAGTAGATGCTCGTCTCGTATCTGCCCACAATTGTCTCAATCAATCGATCTCGATCTGGAACTTTCAAAACATAATTATAAGGAAATGTCTATCAAAACCCCTCTCATCTGGAACTTACACAAGCTAAGACCCCAACATGATAAATCAATTGGGAAATGCTTTTCCCACGTAAGGTGGTCACCGATGGTGGCCAACGAATGAATTTTTTTATATTTATTTTTTTTTACTTAATTGTTAAGTAAGAATTTTAAAATGAATTTCTGATTTTTATCCTTTTTTAAAAAATATTTAATGAATTTAAAAAAATATTTAAAAAAAACAAATTTTCTTTTGACTATTCGTTAGCCGTTGCGGCGGCCTCTTTCTGTGAGAGTAGCACCATCCAATAATTAGGATCTGTAGAGACTTTTAGTCCATAGAATTATTATTCTTGTATTGGGCTTTGTCGCTACAACTATGGGCTTCTTGTTAATATTATGTGGCCATGACCCAAATTAAATTAATTTTATATAGATAATGATAAAAATATAATTATTTTTATAATATTTTATATAATTATATTTTAAATTAAGGACATTTTTATAAAACGATATTACTTTTATAAGTTATTTTATAAAATGTCATTTATTTATGTAAGAAAATACAACCGAAAAATAAATACCTCAAGCTCAGCTTATAAAATTGCTCCACGAGTTTCTCCAGATCGACAAGAAACCAAGCTTTTCCTCTTAGTGGTAAGGTGTACTACGTAGTTAAAAAACTAGAGTAACACTTAACAAATCCACAGCCTAAAAACTATTTCAATAGAGAACAAATGAGAGATAGATTTTTTCTAAGTCGATTAATTCTTTAGAACCAAAATGAGGGGGCTTTATATAGCCTCCCCTACACGGCTGGCCTTAAAGGCCAGTCTTTAATATTCAGTAACGCATGGCTTAAAGCCATGCGTTACAACGGCTTGTAACGCATGGCTTTAAGCCATGCGTTACTGCATGAGCATGAATGGGGGGTCTGCCCATGTGGGTGCCCCCCTCCGTTTAACATCTCTCACTCGCACACAGTGGGCATGACCCTAGGTCTGCATCTCTCTAATGTTCTCAATCTTGTTCACACATAGCAAATAGGCCGTGCGACCACCAAGCATATCTGTAGAAAGGTGGGAGTACGTACACCAAATCTCTCCCAGAGAAGACTAGCATAGTAACATCCCTAAAGTGTCTGGTCATGTCCTAGACTCATTCGATCGCATCAAATCTAGCATTTTCGAGACCCTCTTGAGTTCAGAAAACTCAGAACAATGCTTGACTATCTCCAAATCAATTCAATGTGTTCACAACCTTAGCCGCTACCAAGGTGTAGCGTCACAGTTTGACGTCAGCAAACACTATCGAAGATACGATATCGTAGAATCTTCCCTTTGCACTCATATCACTCAATTTTGGTCGAATCGCTTTCTCAGCGATGCCTTTTTAGACAGTATTAATCATGGCCATAGACAACATGCCAAAGTAGCAATCATCACAACCTCCATCTCGTGATACAGTCAAAGGTAAAGGACACTTAATAAAAATGAGACTCACACAGTGAGAAAGAGGGAAACTTTTTACTCACTTACCCATAAGGTCGTATAAGCACATGTAGTATGAAACACATGCTACTGTGGATTTCTCTTTCTCAAAAAGTATATGTCTATATCAACACCATACAGATCTTGGTCTAGTCGCTTCTTAGGCGTCTAACCCGAGTTCCTCAATTTGCACACCTCTGAGGCGTCAAAGAGAATCTCGCATCTGACTAACTACAGGCTACATGGATGGTGGGGTAACCCATGCATAGTCCATTCAATAGACCTCATCTTAGCTCCCACTAAGACGACATACTTTGTATCAACCAACTTATCCCTTTGGACAAGTACCTAGGGACACAATGTCTCATCTCTACTCGCAACTCAAGCGTTAGAGGTGATCGCTCGTGTGAGTGAGCCGATCTAAGCCTGTTGACATATCTTATGTGTGTATTAAAAATAAAAACAATACGATAAAGACAATGACTAAATCATATTGTATTAATATCCCAAAGGAAATATTACATCTCAATATCATTTGTAATACAAATTACATTTATAATCTACGCAGTCCTAGATTCCTAACATGAGCCTCAAAGACATCTCTTGCTATAGGCTTCGTTAAGGGATCAGCAACCATGCGACTCGTAGAAAGATGTTTCAGAACCACTTCCTTTTGCGCTACCATGTCTCTGATGTAGTGATATCTAATATCTATGTGTTTGGTCCTTCCGTGATACTTAGAGTCCTTAGCATATGCAAGAGCAGCCGTGCTATCGCAGAATATTGTCACCGGATCTGAAGTATCCGTGCCAATATCTAAATGCTTGAGGAACCTCCGTAACCAAACAACTTCTTGAACTGCTGCAGAACAAGCTATGTATTCTGCCTCCATGGTGGATAAAACTATACACGGTTGTTTCTTGCTGCTCCATGTAATGGCGCCATTGTTGAGTAGAAAGACATACCCAGTGGTTGATTTACGCTCATCTAGGTCACTGCCCCAATCGGCATCGCTGTAACCTCTTAGCTGCAAATCTGAACCTTGATAGCATAGCACATAGTCTGCAGTTCCCTTCAGATATCGCATAATCCTTTTGACTGCTTTCCAGTGAGCCAGTCCAGGGTTAGATTGGAATCTACTTACTAGGCCAATTACATAGCATATGTCAGGCCGAGTACACATCATTGCGTACATCAGACTACCCACATCATTAGCATAAGGGACACGGGCCATCTTTTCATTTTCTCTTTGAGTCTTAGGACACAACTCTTTAGATAAGTTCTCGCTTTTTGTAATAGGGGTGTCAATGGGTTTATTTTCACTCATTAGGAAGCGTTCAAGAACTTTCTTTATGTAAGTCTGTTGAGACAAACACAATATTCTCTTTGAGCGATCTCTTTAGATCTTAACTCCCAGAACGTATTCTGCCTCACCCATATCCTTCATCTCAAAATTGAAGGATAACCACTCTTTTGTGGCGACTATCAACCCTTTATCATTTCCAGCTAGTAGTATGTCGTCAACATATAATGACAACATAATGAAACTCTTCTTGGATCTTTTGACATAGACACAATGGTCCTCTGTGATCATCGTAAACCCATTCGAAAGAACGGCTCGATGGAATCTGAGGTACCATTGCCTAGATGATTGTTTTAGGCCATATATAGATCGTTTGAGCTTGCACACTTTGCGCTCTTGACCTTTGACCACAAAACCCGTTGGTTGATCCATATAGATCTCCTCATCTAGTTCTCCATTGAGAAATGCTGTCTTAACATCCATTTGCTAGAGTTCCAAATCCATGTTTGCTACTATAGCTAGAATCAGGCGAATTGAAGCAAACCTCACAACTGGTGAAAAAGTTTTTTCATAGTCTATACCCTCCTGTTAGGTATATCCTTTCGCCACTAAGCGAGTTTTGTACTTATCTATCGATCCATCCGACTTGCGTTTGACTTTAAGAACCCATTTGTTCCCAATAGTCTTACGCCCTGTCGGTAGATCAATCAGATCCCAGACCTGGTTAGTCTTCATAGACTCAATCTCATCATTGAGAGCTTTCATCCACTCATCTTTAGTAGAAGATGAGAGAGCCTCATGAATTGTCCTAGGCTCATCATCATCATGCGGAGCTACCATAAAGGCTTCCCCTTCAATCTCAAAACGACGACGGAGAATACTTTCACGTGTGCTTCTACGCGACTGAGGTTGTTGTGATTGAGTGACAAGTGGTATGCTCCCACTTGGATTTAAATCCTTTTTATAATTTATAGGAGCTTGAAGAATTACTTCCTCATTCTCAACTAAATTCATTGGAGCACTTTCCTTTTGTTCCACAATTTCATGAAGTTCTAAACTCCTATCAACCTCACCTCTACTTGGAAACTCATTTTCAATGAAATCCACATCTCGTGACTCAATCTCAGTCACACTTCCATCAGATTGTTCACCTATTAACACATACCCTTTAGAGTGTTCAGAGTACCTTATAAAGATACACTTCTTCCCTCTAGGGCCTAACTTCTCATACTTATGAGAAAGATCGTGAACAAATCCCGTTGAACCCCATGGCCGCAAGTTACTCAAATTGGGTTTCTCGCCGGTCCATAGTTCATATGGGGTGGAAGTTACTGATTTGGAGGGCACTCGATTAAGAATGTATGCAGCAGTCAAAAGTGCATCCCCCCAAAAAGAAATTGGAAGGTTTGCTTGCGCCATCATTGACCTACCATCTCAAGTAGTGTTCGATTTCTCCTTTCCGCCACACCATTTTGCTGTGGCGTACTTGGCATCGTCAACTGTCTCTTGATTCATTTTTCATCATAGAGCCTTTTAAATTGCTCAAAGAGATATTCTCGTCCTCGATCAGTTCTTAGAGTTTTTAAACTTTTGTCTAACTGATTCTCAACCATCCTTAGATACCGCCTAAAGCACTCAAATGCTTCAGACTTATGGGAGATTAAGTAGACATGACCGTAACGTGAAAAATCATCTATAAATGTGATGAAGTAGACACCTCCGTGTCTTGCCCTCACACTCATTGGACCACAGATGTCTGAATGGACTAATTGCAATGGAAAAGATGCCCTAGTGGCTTTTCCAAACGGTTTTCTCTTAGCTTTTCCCATTAGACAATGTTCACATGTGGGCAAGATGACTTTAGCGAGATTGCCTATTAAGCCCTCTCTAGCTAACCGAGTCATTCTATCTTGCCCTATATGGCCAAGCCTAGCATGCCATTTATATGAATCCAAATTATCAGATGCAGAAAGAAAAGCAATTGACTCATTCATATTTGAATAATTCAAATTTAATATCATAAAACCGTCTTGAAGAAAAGCATTGCCATAAAACACATGGCCCAAATGAAAGGAAACATAATTGTTTTCAAATACAATCTGAAAACCAAGTTTTAATAGAGTAACTACGGAAAGTAAATTTCGTCGGATTTCGGGAGCGTATAGCACATTGTGGAGGAAAAGAGTGCGGCCACCCCGCAAGTCCAGCTTGTAGGTACCAAGTCCCAGTACCTCCACGCTAGCTCCATTCCCCACCTTGATATCACGACTCCCAGCTGGAATCTGGCGATATTCCACAAATCCGACTCTGTCTCGCACTATGTGTTCGGTCGCTCCTGAATCAACAATCCACATACGACAGGAATGAGCAACCATCACATGGCTAGTTACAAAAACTATGCGAGAAAAGTCAGAGTGTACCTTCTTTGGCTCAGTGCAGTCACGAGCGAAGTGGCCATTCTTTCCACAGTTGAAGCACTCTAATTTCGATTTGTTCTTCCCGCGCTTGCCCCTCTTGCTGCGCTGGGAAGTTCCTGACACTTTCTTGATTTGTCCAGCAGCTACACCATTCTTGGGCTTCTTGCGCTTAGGCCTTGATGCCTTACGCGAACCAGAATTAGCCACATAGGTCGTATGATTGGGCTTAGCAGCCTCTAGGCGCTCAGCCTCCAATTCTAAGTGACGCGAGACATCATCAAAATCTTTGATATTCTCGTTATGCGTCAGGTTCTGGCTCATATTCTCCCAAGAATTTGATAGTGACCTAATCACTGCCTGGACTTGCTGTTCATCTGTCAGGTTGTTTCCTGCCGACCTAAGTTCGCGGATCATAGTTGACATAGCCCTAAGATGCTGCTTCATCGTGTGGTCAGAGCGCATCTTATAGGAGTCGAACCTCATGGTTAATCCATGCAACCTAGTGGCCGAAGTTCCACCAAACTTCAATTTTAAAGCCTCCCACATGCTTTGGGCAGTGTCATAGACCTCGAACTCACATATTAGATCATTGTGCATGCTGCTTAACATAATGATGCGCACGCACCGATTTTTCTTAACCCATTGAGTATAGGCTTGTTGATCTATATTATGTTGTTAAGAGGTCCCTTCCACAGGCACAGTAAGGGTGTGAGACAAGACCTCCAAGACCTCTTGCTCATCTAAGACATATTGGATCTTGCGATGCCATATGTCATAGTTTTTTCCATCTAATTTCTCCCCCTTGTTTAAGTCAGCAACTATAGACTTGGATGCCATATCACTACAATACGCAAAGAAGGGATATTATACACACACCTAAGAAATCTGCCGCGTCCTTTCAAGATAGACAAAGAATAATTTAGACATGTCGCAAGATCGAAAAATCGCTAGGCTTCATAATCATCTCTTGCCCCACAATATCCAATTATTAAATTTCTAACCTAATTCCCGCGCAAATTATTAAAAAAAAATGGAAGAATTTATCATCATAAATCTTAACCATACTCCCACTGTCTTAAGTAGTCTCCTAGTCCTAGTCATATGTAAAGACATAATCTACTAAAACCGCAGTAACCTTTTGGGCCAGTCTACAAGGACAGCTACCCAGACCATAGCAACCTGTTGGGCCAGTCTACAAAGACAACCAGACTACAGTGACCTGTTGGGCCAGTCTACAAAGATGGTTCATATGAGACCATTACAGTCCATTTTTCTTGTTCCATCAGTGCATTTACAGTTCTTGCTGGGGCCACTGCAATCTTTTTGGCTATACAATGCATTTACAGTTCTTACTGGGGTCACCATGGTCTTTTATCTATACAGTGCATTTACAGTTCTTACTGGGGTCACTGCAATTCTTTCAGCCTATCATTCACACTGACAATTCTAACTAAGACTACTTAGTGGGATTTTCTATATTTTTATCACTAAAAGAAATGAAGACTAATGTCTAATCATTTAAGTCTAACATTCAACGATGATAAAATAATCACATTTCCACATGTTCAATACACACATACATGTTATCACATTTAATAAAAATTAAATAAAAAGATCACATGTAATATAACATTATGGAAAAAAAATAATAGCATGAATATAACCAAATATTCACATGTTATCATATTTAATCTAAAACATTAAACAAAAGATCACATGTAATATATCAATATATTTCAGCATATATTAATTCATGCAATTTTATTTATTTATTATTATTATAATTTTTTTTTTTTTTATAAAAAGAACCCCATCTAAACCAAAGAATATTCACAGCCCAGTGGTGCGCTTATCTCCTTAGTTTAGTAGGTGGTCTTGGGTTCAAAATCCCATTGTGCCATTTTATAATTTTACATCATTTAAAAAAATGGGCTTAGTTAAAAAAAAAGAACTAAAAAAAAACTGGGCCGAAAATGGCCCAAATTTTTTTTTTTTTTTAAAACAAAAAAAAAAACAATGGGCCGTTCGGCCCAGCCCATTTAATCCGTTCGGCCCAGCCCATTTAAGATGACTTACAAGTCATCTTCAACCTCCAGCGGTTACTGTTCACATGAACAGTAACCGAAAAAACCAGATCACTCCGACCATCGTTTTGAAGGTTTCCGGTGTTGTTTTTCGTCGGAAACAACCTCCGGAGGAGGTTGGGTGCTGCCGCAGCACCTGAGAGGTGCGAGTAACACCGTCCTGGTGCGCGCAGCACCGCTGGGTGCCCCCACGGTGCACTATGCACCGTGGGCTCCAGTCAGTGCATGCGGCACCGTGGTGCGCGCAGCACCATATCAGGGGTGCTGCGCAACACCCTACGGTGCGCGCTGCACCACCGTGTGTTGGTGCGCGCTGCACCACTGCACCAGCTTTGGCCAAACAAATTTTTTTTTTAAAAAAAAAGTTCGCAGCAGCAGTTAGCGTAAAAAAAAATAAAATGGCACATTTACAATTTACATGCATATGCAAATAAAAAAACTGGAAGCAATTACGATAGCTCTGATACCAATGTAAGAAAATACAGCGGAAAAATAAATACCTCAAGCTTAGCTTATAAAATTGCTCCACGAGTTTCTCCAGATCGACAAGAAACCAAGCTTTTCCTCTTAATGGTAAAGTGTACTACGTAGTTAAAAAACTAGAGTAACACTTAACAAATCCACAGCCTAAAAACTATTTCAAGAGAGAACAAATGAGAGAGAGATTTTTTCTAAGTCGATTAATTCTTTAGAACCAAAATGAGGGAGTTTTATATAGCCTCTCCTACACGGCTGGCCTCCTTTAATATTCAGTAACGCATGGCTTAAAGCCATGCGTTACAGGCCGTTGTTAAGCCATGCGTTACTGTATGAGCATGAATGGGGGGTCTGCCCATGTGGGTGCCCCCTCCGTTTAACAATTTATATAAAAAGTTATGAAAATTATTGAATCTGTATTGCTTTTCTTTCTAATATATCGATATCTATGTGTTTTTCATCTTTATTTTCTTTTTCTATTCCCAAAATTTACTGTTTTTCATATATCGATCATAAATAGTTACTTATGTTAAATCCCTATTAATTAGAATTAGTAAAATGAGATGCATGTAATTTCATTTTTGTCTCTCTCTCTCTCTAAACAAACTCTACACTAAAGAAAATTACTTTTTTGTGACTAGTTATTTACAGTAAAAATAATTATTTCTTATTAAAATGAGTATATTTTTATCACAAATAATCGTTATCAAATAATCCATCACAAATACTTGTTTTTCTTGTAAATTTGGTGTCAAATTATTCTTGTTTGTCTACAAATTTCCTATTATTATTTTTTATTGGACTATCAGTTTTTATTAATATTGTTAGCATAGCAATAGCAAGTAAGGGGGTGGTGCATGAGGAGGTGTGAGGGGTCTACGAATGATATTGTCCAAAGTTACACTACAAAAAATGAATTTAATACCTGTCATTGGACCCCTTTGCCCCGCACTTTGAGAACCTAAAATCTTTGATTCTTTATGATATTTTCTTCGAATGAATTATCAATGGAACTCACTCCCTTTTGGCTCAAGCAATCAATCTATACATACATACTGTGGAACCCATAAAATGCCAGCATTTAGCCATAAAAATAAACTTACTTTACTACTGCTTTAGCTTTATTCCTCAAAATTCTATGAGTCGGCGTGCACGCATGGGTTGTAGGCCAGGAAAATAAGTGAGGGAATGATTAATATAAAGAGACCCATATAAATATATATATATATAAATATATCTTAGCTTAAAGCCAGCATTTAGAGTAGTTGCTCACTCACACACAAAAAAGGGATACAAGCATTGTTTTTTTTAATGGTTAGTACTGAACAATATGTTTGATTAAGTTTTTTTCATTCATACACTAATGGTATGAAAGGGAGCACCAATTGGTTGCTGGTCTCCTTCCAAGCCATAGAGTTTCCTCTCCTTGGTAGCTGGATCTTCTAGCAGCAGCACCTTGTCCTTGTCTCTAACCCCAACCATGTGTAAGTATTCACCATCCTCTCTCTCTTTCCCTTTGAACAGTAGCCTTTGCTCCCCTGCCTCCAAACCAGTCACCAATGACAGTATCGTCTTCAATTCTCCTGAACATACATATATATATATATATTTATATTCAAAAGGAAATTTAATCACTTCCCACAAGAAAAGAACATCTCCTATACATGCTCATGTACTTCTTTCTTATATTTAAGACTTATATAAACTGTTCATCCGGGCCGAGTTTAACCAATTGAACTCTTGTTCTGATCAGATGATCCAGTACAGTAAAAACGATGCAAAAACACTGATTGTAAGCAAGTACGTACGTACAAGATATGCATGAGAAGGCTTAATTACGTACCAAAAGTTGAAGTGGCTTTAATGGAGATGTCATGCCATTTTAAGACAGTTGATGAAACTCTAACCGTGATCATTCCCTCTCCCACACTTTCCCCAGTGTCTCTCTTTTGGACAAGCATGCCACCAGGTCGAAGTTCCCATTTGATTTCACTAGTTATGCCTCCACAGCACCCTTTTTCTCCTCCTTTGATTTTGTTGCCATTTCCAGTACTACCACCACTGAGCTTTGAGCTGCTGCTTCTGCAAAACCTCTTTGACCTCAACTTGATCATGATCTTTCCTCTCTCTTTTAGCCCCTCTGATCTATCTCTCTCAAAACTCAAACTCAATGCAGAAGACAAAGTGCTTGGGGGTTGGGTAGTTATATATATAGGAGTAGAGAGCGTGCATTAAGCTATGAATATAAAATACGAGTCGCCTTTAGTTTTGCCATAAAATTAAGGCTTATGTTGGTAATGAGACAATGAGTTCGTGAACAATATGGGCACAGTTTCGTGTGGTAATTTTAGGCACATGGGGGTGGGTGCTTCACTACACGCTTGCTTGATTAGCGGGCCAAACTCAATCGAATTGATTGGTCAGTTGGTCCTTAAATTTTATGTTTTCTTTTGATGGCTAGCTTCTCTCTAGCTAGTCTTGGACTCTGTTTAAGAACCGTACTGTCAAATTAAGGCCTTGTTTGAAAAACCAAAAAACAAATAAAAAGTATTAACTTTTTTAACCTCAAAGTCTACATGGAGTTTTCTCTTAATAATCACAAGAGTAACGCAGGGCATAGTTTTAGAGCAATGATGTGTATAGTCCTCATTTGGGAATAAAAATATTTCTCTTAAAATGATATTTTTTTTTATTTAACAAAGGATTTGCACATACAATCTCTAAGTAGAGACTGTAAATAAAATTTCTCTTTTAAAAAATAGTTAGTCTCACTATTAAAAAGTTTTAGATTTATCCAATTTTTTTTTTTTTTTATTTTTAAAATAAAGTGTGTAGATAAACTTATATACCTTAAGAATGTACACGTCATTTCCCTCGTCAAACTATGCTCCACTTTTTTAATTTTTTGAAAGGCACAATCCTTCACTTGGAGTAAAAGAAAACACCTTCCATCATGGGTAGCAAAGATTAATATACAATTCAAAGTTCAAACAGACCCCAAATTGATAAAATAGCTTTTTTTTTGTCCTTTTCTTTTTCCTGGACCCAAAAGGTCATAGCTCTCAACCGTCCCCATGGAATATATGTTACATTAAACATGCAAAGACATGAAGCTTTTTTGTCCGGACTCGTAAACTTGTGATTTTGGTTTAATATTATGCTTAGTTAGGTGGAGCTTATACATGATTAATTTCTCTTTTGGGTTTGCTATACATATATATATTTGTATGGATGATTGACTAATCTTTTGGGCATCAACCCATGTGGGAGACAGTTGGAAAAATACAGAGTCTCTAGCTCTCAACCATGTCCAAGACTCTAAAGTCCGCATCTTTATATTAAAGATAAAATTATCTGCCGAAATTAAGGGATAATTAGCCAACTTAACAGTGAAAGATTCTCTAGACTTACACTTAAATTACTAGAATATAGCCTCCTGACCAGACCTATTCAATTAAGTGTGCGACAACTACTAATTATCTGGCCATCGGAGTTGGACAATTCGTGTAAAGTGACCCATTAAAATTTACACGTTCCAGCCAACATAGCACCTGCAGAGGGAGAAATATATGAAAAGGGCAATCAGTTTCTTATTTTCTATTAGCTTTTATGCAGTGGACACCCCACATGTTCGGGTAATGGCCCCTAGAGATAGATAGGCTCGTGGGTGTTTCTGAAAACCAGTTTAAGCATATATTTAAGAAGAAAAGGTGCGTGGGAATGGGCCCTGTGCTCATGTTTTGCCGCGCATTCATTATCCAGGGACCAGGCATAGGCAAAGCTAGCCATTTTCCAATACTTGCAGATGAATTATTAGCATATATGTATATATATATATATATATGTTCTTGCCTCAACTTGAAGGATTAATTTGGTTTGGTCAAAGATTACTGTTCATAAGAAACTCAGAATTTTTGTTTTAATCTTTGGGAAATTGGCAGCAGGAGCACGTGAAAATATGGAAGATGATGATATCTACCATGGCAGGCAGGCAGGCTAACGCATATTACAAGGGGAAGAAAGGGAGAACAAGATTGATTCTTTCACGCATCCCACAAGATTTGCTTGATCTTGTTGGCATGCTGAATCAGAAGATTATATGTATATATATCCAGAGATTTTATGCGCATCGAGGCAACGTCCATCTCAATAATAATTATTTATGATCAGTTGCAATGCATGGGCTAGACTATAATAATAATGTTTATATGCAATGTCTTCCTCGTTGTTCTTCCTCTTCTACTGTGTTATTAATTGTTTTTAAGCGAGTTGATTTTATTAATATTAGTATTATGCTTACTACAGTTTGAGATTTCATTGAATAATGTCACCTCAATACAGTAAAATAAGAAAAATAAGAGTGAGATCAAAACATAGTATATAGCATTTTTATTTTTTATTTTATATTGTAAAGGATACTCTATTGTGCAAATAGATTTGTATTTTGCGAGTTTTGCTATATAACTTCTACCACACTTCACACTCTACATTTTTTAAAATTTTTTAAATTTTTTTTTGAGTTTATTTTTTTAAAATATTTAAAATTTTCTATTTATTATTCATATAATAAATATTTGATAAAAAAATTTTTTTAAAAATGTGGTGTGTGGAGGTTGTGTGAATAGTAAGAGATTGTGGAGATTTTTTGATTACTTATATGACATAATTTGATTTAAAAGATAAATTTTAAAATTTAAATTTTACAGATCAAATCTTATCATTAAAATGATGTAAATGATATGTTCTACCTGTAAACTTGAGAATAAAATAATTTTTTTTTTAACATGAATAACTCTTTTTTGGGACCTGGGAACTGATCAAGATTACAAACAGTTGGTTGGGCTGGTTGTAGAATAAGCCCAATTATTATAACAAAACTACATACAAAGTTAATGTAGTTTACACCAAGTTCCCTGTTTCCTGTTTTGGGTCGGTCGGAACTATTCAGTTCGGATTTGGGTTCTGGCCCAACTAAAATTCTCTGGTTGGCCCACAGTTTCCTCGTATATGACGCGTCCCTTTGATGAGATATGCTGGTTTTTTTAACACATTATTAATTTTCAGGTTTTCAGGCTAGCAGCTGCACTGAATCACATCCGCGTTACCGATATTAACGTGACCGCTCATTCTGGGTGCAATACCGTGCAATTGAATGAATGGCTGAGAGATGACCACAGCGCCACAGAGAATACGAGAAGTGCCTAAAACCCACTGCAGACATCCACTAAATTCCGCCTGCAAAGCTTAATCTTGCAGCGCTCTCTCTCTCTCTCTCTCTCTCACATCTTCGAGGTACGAACACACCAATCCAAACTCAATTGAACTGTAAGTCATAACCAAACCTCACTAGCTATTTGCCTGTTGTTTCTCTCTCCTCTTTGCAGGCCAGAAACTTTTCCAGAAAAAATTGTCATAGGAGAAAATACTATTCCTTCTTATGTTTTATAGAATTTTCAGTTCTTAGTTTTTGTCTTTACTTGTAAATTGTATACGAAAATGCAATCCTTAACCACTTTGCCATCAAAGGGTGACCTTTGGGTGGTATCTCAATCGGGCATTGAACTGGGTTCTCATAGAATTGAAACTAGGAGGAGAAAGAAAAAGATGAGGGGCGTTGGTTTCCCTGTTTGTCATAGTAGAAATGCTGGTCTCTTGATGCTTTCAAATAACGAGGGAGTTGTTCGGCGTGGGGCTTGCTGTGGGAGCTCAGAGTTCGATTTGGGATGTGGGTATTCTAAACTTAAAGTTGAACTCTTTCGTGTGCCTAAGAAAAGTCCTTTCGGTGCCTTGATTGCATTGGCTTGGGCAATGGAGCACCAAGCAATTGGGAATGAATTTCCTAGAGAAGGATCGGATTTTGTTAATGGGTTGTCAGGGAAAGTTGAGAGCAAGGATGGCGATTATATTAATTTGGGTGAAGTGGATGATAATAATGATCATAAAATGGGAGATGATAACATCGAGAGTGCAGAAGAAGATGGGGATGTGAAGAGTTCAAAGGTTGATGTTCGTTCACTAGCATGGAGCTTACGATTTGCGAGAACTGCGGATGATGTGGAAGAGATTCTAAAGGACAAGGGTGAGTTGCCCCTTCAAGTATACTCATCCATGATCAGAGGTTTTGGTAGGGACAAGAGAATGAATTCTGCACTGGCTGTTGTTGATTGGCTTAAGAAAAAGAAGCTTGAAACTAATGGATTGATTGGCCCTAATCTGTTCATATATAATAGTTTATTGGGTGCAGTCAAACAGTCTGAAGAGTTTGGAGAAATGGAGAAAGTCTTGAATGATATGGCGCAGGAAGGGGTTCTTCCTAATGTTGTTACGTACAACACTTTAATGTCTATCTACTTAGAGCAAGGACGAGGTGCTGAGGCCATTAATATTCTTGAAGAGATCCAGAGGAAGGGCTTCAACCCTTCTCCAGTTTCCTATTCTACAGCTTTATTAGCTTATCGGAAAATGGAAGATGGGCATGGAGCTTTAAGTTTTTTTATTGATTTCAGGGAAAAATATCATAAAGGTGACATAAAGAAAGGTGCTGATGAAGATTGGGACAGCGAATTTGTTAAACTTGAGAAGTTTACTCTTCGTGTTTGCTACCAAGTAATGCGGCGATGGCTTGTGAGTGGTGAGAACTTGAGTACCAATGTGTTGAAACTTCTCACAGATATGGATAGTGCTGGGCTTCCACCTGGTCGGGAAGAACAGGAACGTCTTTTGTGGGCTTGTACCCGTGAAGAGCATTACATTGTTGTGAAGGAATTGTATAATAGGATAAGAGAAAGATATTCTGAAATTAGCTTATCTGTCTGTAACCATGCAATTTGGTTGATGGGGAAGGCTAAGAAGTGGTGGGCGGCTTTGGAGATCTACGAGGATTTATTGGACAAGGGGCCAAAGCCAAATAGCATGTCACAGGAGCTGGTAGTTTCTCACTTCAATATTCTTCTTGCCGCAGCTAAGAGAAGAGGAATTTGGAGATGGGGTGTTAGGTTGCTCAACAAGATGGAAGAGAAAGGTCTTAAACCTGGAAGTAAGGAATGGAATGCAGTACTTATTGCCTGTTCCAAGGCTTCAGAAACTTCTGCTGCAGTGCAAATATTTAAGAGGATGGTTGAACAAGGTGCAAAACCTACAATAATCTCCTATGGAGCCTTGCTTAGTGCACTAGAGAAGAAGAAGCTCTATGATGAGGCCCGGCAGGTGTGGGACCATATGATCAGGGTAGGTGTTGAACCAAACCTGTATGCCTATACAATCATGGCTTCGGTTTTCACTGGGCAAGGAAAGTTTAATTTGGTTGATGCTATCATCAAGGAAATGGTTTCAACAGGTATAGACCCAACTGTTGTGACCTACAATGCAATAATTAGCGGGTGTGCACACAACGGCATGAGCAGTGTAGCATATGAATGGTTTCATCGCATGAAAGTTCAGAACATCTCCCCAAATGAGATTAGTTACGAAATGCTGATCGAGGCTCTGGCAAAGGATGGAAAACCAAGGATTGCGTACGAGTTATATTTGAGGGCTCAGAATGAGGGCCTTAACCTCTCTTCAAAGGCTTATGATGCAGTCCTACAATCCTCTCAGATTCATAAAGCAAGTGTTGATTTAAGTGTTCTAGGTCCTCGGCCTCCAGATAAAAAGAAAACCCTCCATATTAGAAAAACTTTGACAGAATTCTCTACCTTCGCAGACGTTCCCAGGAGAAGTAAACCATTTGTCAGAAAGGAAATTTACAATATTTCACATACAGAAGGAAACCCTTGAGTGATTTGTGACGATGAGCTCTGTACAATGTTTTTCTTTCCCCCCATATTTTAGCTTATGTGGACATGTAATAAACTCTGAACCAACCTTTTTAAGGCGCAGCTCTGATATGTTGTTCGCTGCTTAAACACCGTCTCTTATGCAGAAATTCTGAACAAACGATTACCAGCCAGGTATATTCAGATGTGGAAGGCTAAAAGCATATGTAATAAACTCAACCCTCTTGCTTCCGAGTAACTAAGGGCTTATGATCGAAAACGACGTTCGCTTTCATAATTAATGCTACAAACGGTTTCAATCATCCTGGTTCCTGGAATGAAACTTTTCTACAGAACTATTTTTTGAAGATGTTTGATAGGATCCCCTATATTCTCAAACAAGTACTCCTCATTTCGCTATATTTTGTCAAAACTATTTAATTCATTATGCTTGAATTGTTACTATTTTTGTGCTTTCCATATGGGGCATGAGCTACCCCTACAATGAGCTGTAGATGCCGTATTGTAGAAACATCAATGAGAAATCACAGTTGCTTCAAACAATATTTGAAGGTTTGAGCCTCTCTGAGTGATGAATTGGAGGTCCAAAGCGGTTGATCTATTTCCAGTGGTTGAAAGAAACATTAGAAATGATCTGGATTTATAAGAACTCGCTGGCGAAATCAACACTTTTAAATACAAGCACGTTTGACGAAAAAATAATAGGACATGGTATACCAGAGCGAATGCTTGTTGACAAGTCTATGATTGCCATCAGCATAATTGGTCTGACTGGAGTATTAATTTTGTTTCCCAGGTTTCGAATATGGTAGCCGATTCAAGATTTCTGACAGATTGAACAAAATGACACCTCACAATTGAGACAAATCCTCTTAATTGTGCTGCCTGCTGCTTGCTTCCTACCATTGAAACATGACCTTTTTTTTTTTTTTTTTTCTCGGCAAGTTAAAATTTATAGATAAAACTAACGGATACAAAACACAAGTTCAATGGGGTGAGAGTTCCCTACAGTCTTCCCAAAGCCAACACACATTACAATATAAAAATAAAAACAAAATGGGTGACCGGAGCCAAAAGATTGACTCCCACCCAATTCCCACAAGGGGAGACTATTTGGAGACGGTTTTAAATAGTCTGATAAACAGACTATAAAACTGCAGCTAAAAGCCGCAGTACAAAGGGGTGTGCTGCAATGTGTTGGTCTGGACTGGCTGGAAGGAACTATCACATCCACTTTCACTTGATCCTTGGTTAGGAAAAGTAGGAACATAATATAGCAATCGAAAACAGTGACGAATCACCGACGAGGAGGAGGAGGAGCTACTGGCAGTGGCGGCGTTTGCAGGCCACGCACCACTGTTGGAGTGAAAAGAACAGTCGGATCTGAAAGATCTGAAGCCGTAGATCCCGAAATGACTAGGATACTCTCAAATTGCTCAAATATGGGGTTCATTATGCACATACCACACTGCATCTGTGAAACTGCTTTTTGTGACCATGAACACTGCCTTTTTTTTTTTTTTTTTTTAAGATTCTTTTTAGTCACATTTAGACGCCAAAAGAGACAGAGACGCTCTTAGCATTTGTGATTTGTCTCAACTTTTTATCTTGTTCTGTGCACCACCTAAACAACAGCACATTTTATCTGTTATCCATCTGCACAAATGATTGGGAACTGTACAGTGACTCAGTGACAACTCAACAGCTCAAAATATGCTGTTTCCCTTGTAGGTTTTTTCCTTGACCAAGACAAAAGCCATCAGCAGACATGTTACTATACCTAATTTAAAAGATAAGTTTTCTGGTCAGTACTTAAAACTTGGCTTATCTCAATGATGCAAAACACTGGGCATAATTTTCTTTATTTTGTCTTCTTTTTCTTGCCGCAGTGGAAGAACTTAGTTTTCTCTCGAATTTTTATTGGTATTCTAAGATGTAAAATAAGAGATAATGGCACACTATAATGTTTACAACGATTCGAGATTGCATGAAAGAAGGTCTAAAATGAAGTGCAACGGTTGGAGAGATATTTTTAATTCGGTTGTTTTTGCAGATAAGATGAAATGAGTTTAGATTTAAAATTAAAAATTAAATAAAATATTATTAAAATATATATTTTTAATATTATTTTTATTCTAAAATTTAAAAAAATATATAATAATATTAGATTAGATGAAATAAATTGAAAAGACAAACTAGACAAAAGGTTTGTCAACGCAAGCACTAGTGCATAATTTACACGCGGAGACGGATGATGCCACGAGAAAGGGTAACAATTATATTAATCACAATCAATCCTACGCACAAAATTTAAGGAAAAAGCATCACTCTTATAATGAAAACAAATAAATAAATAAATAACTTGGGCTCCTACCACAATACATTTTTTCTACGTACACGTGATAAATGATCATACAAAATTGTCGCCTTTTGGATTCTTTTGTTGCTTCTTGGCCAGTGCCGTGAGCCAGCTCAAGCGGTTCAGCAATAGAAACTGTACCCATGTCACTTGTAGCATTTAATATGAGACATTGAGAGTAAGCATATGAATTTTTGTGCTAATAAAAAAAAAATGATTCATCCTCAATCATCAGGTATCCAGATTTAAAATTGAATATGGCTAATCTCCTGTTGTGAGGTTGGATACATAACGCATTGAATTATTTCACGTGAATTATCCCTGCTGTTCCCATGCAATAATTTGCTGTGGCGTCCTGCCCATGAAAGATAAAATGGCTACTGGCTATGGCGAGTCGAACTGTTTTTCTCCCTTGTGTAGAATTCTTTTGATTGGATTGATGTCAACAGGAAATAAAAAATAAAAAATAAAGATTCCATCCAATAAAATATTAGGAAATAGCTTTGCAAACATCCAAACGCTTTTCAAGTTTTCCCCGTTTCCATGCAATTGTTTATGTTTTTCTGGTCAGTGACAGATTGGAACTGAGCCCAACTTGCTTTTCTTTTGGGGTGAGCACAAATAATGAGAAATATATTTGATAAAGAGAGGAAAGAAGGAAAACTTTGGGTGATCAATCCTTGCTCTTGAATCTTCGAGGCGGTACTTATTCAACGGGTCTGCTCTGGCCTTTGGGTTCAATCCCAAAATCCCTTGTGGTGCGTGCTTCTTAATTTTCAACGTTCGAAAAAAAGAAAGCATCACAGAAAACAAATCAGCCACCTGTTGTTTTCATGGTCATTTGGTCCAGAAGAACAGTAAAGCAGTGATTTTGTTTAAGTTTCTGTTGTGGATTTGCAGCAAATTGCCTTTCTGTGTATCGGGTATTTTATTTTTTATGGTTACAGGTTATTGTTGGAAGTTGACGTGCTGAAGATGGCGTCTTTTGTGATTGCAAGTCGGATTGGAGTTGACTATGGGATGTGGCCGTAGTGATTTTTAGGGAGATTTGGGTGAGCGAGGTATTTGGGGACAGAGATGGAATCTCCGAAGGGGTTTCTGGCTTCTTTGTTGAACTTCATTTGCTTTCTACCTATCTTCAGTGGGCTTCTGATTCTGGGTACAATTAAAGGTCAGTGTCAATTGCTTTCTACCTTGAGGTTGATGTTTTAATTCTGTATACTGAGAAGTTAGAATGCGCATTTCTCTATTATATCGTAGACATAGGGTACAAGGTTTCATAATGTAGAGCGTAGCATCTGAAGCATTGATTGGTGAATCAAGATATATTGTCTGAATGCTGAGTGTGACTTTTGGTCAACACATCAAACTTTTCACCAAACTCTGATTTCAGGTATTATTTTCTGCCCGCTGATATGCCTAATCATGACAATCGGAAATTCTGCCATTATTTTGGGTCTTTGGCCAGCACACGGTGCTTGGACATATTATTGCATTGTGAGGTGCTTTCATTGACAATCCACCGTCCTATTCTAGTTACCTGATCTATTTATCTATATTGGTTAATGTCTCTCATATATTGTGTATTTCTTTAATGGGCAGAGCTAAACGATTAGGACCTGTTTTGAAGCTAGTTCTCTGCATATGCGTTCTACCTTTGCTCTTGATTTTGTGGCCAGTGGTTGGCATTCTTGCGAGTATCATAGGTGGAGCAGCGTATGGCTTTCTTTCACCAATATTTGCTACTTTTGATGCTGCGGGAGAAGGAAAGACTAATAAACTACTCCATTGTTTGTATGTATGTCTTCAATATTCAATTTCAGTCATTTATTCAATTTTATTTTTACTCTCTTGTTGCCTTTAAGCGAGGTCTTTCTTTGGCTACATTTGCAGGATGGGACTCGGGGAACTATTGAAGGGAGCCTCACTACTGTCAGAGATTTTGGGGACGTTTGTTACCATTCCTACTTCTCATATATGGATGACCTTCGACAAAAGGGGCCTCCAGATGTGGACTATTATGATATTAGGTTTTCTTCTTTCTGCTCTACATCTGCTTCTTGTTTTGTCCATGTTGCTGCAGCACGCTAGTGAAGAGAATATATTATTAGGCACAAGTCCTTCCTGAGGACCAACTAGGCATAAGTTATGAATATTCTCCTGACCCATATAATGAACATAGGCTCTTAAGCATTTACAAACATAGTTGTAATATCCATGCATTGACTTTGTATTTGTGATGGACGGACCAATCAGAGGTGAGAAATCTTAGTTCTATCCTTGTGGTTTTTCTGTTTCATACTTCATCTTTAAATTGTGGGAAACACATTGTAGTCATAGGTCCCAGGACTGGTAGAATCAGGACTTACTTCAGGGGGAACTGGGGAAGGGTAAAAAATGAACCATACAAAAGAAAATTAAAGTTAAGCTTGCAATACTGAGAAGATATTGAATACCAAACCATGTTTGGTTTGGTTTTGACTCAAAATTAAAAGCAAATTGACTCAGTTTTCAAGTAGTTCGAATATATGCAATTTGAAGTTGTTTTGCTGTTAATATAGCCAGATGATCCTTGTAACTGCTACTTTTATTGTTAATATTCGTAGTTACCATAGCTGTCTCCCTTCATGTGTCCATGCTTGTGCTTTGTGGGTTTCTTTTCCCTCTTCTTTCTCACCTGGCCATACCCTAGTATAAGACTGGCTTTAAGCGTAGAAATTTAATTAATCTGCCGTATGACTACAGTAGTTAAGCTTTGTGGAATGCTTTCCGCCATGAACTTATTTTGTTTTATTGATTTGTTTTGTTGACTTTTTTGCAGATTGCTTTTTCTTCCTGCTGCAGTTATAGCTGGAGTTCTTGGTTCCATCATTGATTTGCCCTTAATCTCACTCATTGCTATTTGCAAAGGCCCTTACATGCTCTTAAAGGGATGGCACCGTTTGTTTCAAGACCTTATTGGTCGTGAAGGCCCTTTCTCGGAGACCATATGTGTACCTTTTGCTGGTCTTGCTATCCTCCTCTGGCCATTGGCTGTTGTTGGGGCAGTGTTGAGCTCCATGGCAGCCAGTATCTTTCTTGGTTCTTATGCAGGGGTGGTTGTTTATCAGGTGAAACTGTTGTTTGGTTAGCTCAATTCCAAATGCTGATTCCTAGTTGTTTAGTTATCTAGCTTGTTTATAGATTGTTATCAAGTATTTTTCTGTTGTTGACAGGCATTTGGAAGTAGCATCTTGAATTGAGCTAGTTTGTTGTTCATGTGAATGAGACCACAATTACAACTAAAGAATGGCACTAAATGCTTTTTAGTGCCCTTTAGTGATAATCTTGCATTGTAGATTTATATTCTAAAGATAATGAAATAATTACATTTCCATGTGGTCTAATGCCTTCAACTGCAATAGTTCGTTATCAATTTCTTCAACTGGTTGCTGTTAATATCTCTTTCAGTTTAAATCAGAATAAATTGCAAGTTGTCTCATCTTTTATAGTTGCACCAAAAGTGGCCATTCAGGCAATTTATATATTTGATTGTAATCTCTTTGAATTACAGGAGTCCTTCTGATTTGGGCTTTTAGCATTTAGTCTGTGTAGCCCACTGATTAGTGTGCATGTTTGGCGATATATATGTTGAATGTTTGGCCTTTGGATTACAGGAGTCCTCCATTTGGTTTGGGCTTTGCTACATTGTTGCATCCTTGTCCATATATGATGAATACAGCAATGATGTTCTTGGCATGCCAGAAGGATCCATTATGCCCAGGTTTTGTTCAACACTCTAATGCTTCATGGTTTTGATATAGGGTTCATGCAGTTTTGACATTATAAGATGATATCAACAGGCCACATTTCCGAAAGAAAAATGTGCTGTCTCACACCAGCTCTCTTGCGCCTTCTCTCTCAAGGCCCAACTCTTTCCTTAATGCTCCTTCCCGCGCAGTGTCACTCAAGCACACCATGGTTGAGTTGAAGCCACTTGAGGTATCTTGTATAATTGCCTTAGACATTGAAGGAATGTTTCTGTCTGGAATGAATTTCTGCTCTCTATTTTCATGTATTTGATGATGCATAACTGAGCACTTACAATTTTTGTAGACGCCCAAGTTTTTAAGCTCATGATTTAGGTGCTGACTGAAAGTTTGTTCATCATTCATGTAGCTACTTGATCGCTTATTCAAGGAGATGCAACGCCAGGGGGAGATTATGGTTTCTGAAGGACTAATAACACTTCAAGACGTTGTAGATGCCAAGTCTGATAACGGTAGCCAAGTTATTAGCATAGGATTACCAGCTTATTGCCTTCTTCAGATGCTTCTGCGCTCTGCAAAAGCCAATTCCGTGGGTTTATTGTTTGGTAAGTGAAAAAAAGATAATGTTAATCTGCAATACTTTGCAAACAGTTTTATGGGAGATAAATAAATGCTTCTTGTACTTGATTGATGTAGCGGACAATGTTACTGAGATCACTAGCACAAACAGGCCCGAAGATACCATCTTTGATTGGTTTCTTCACCCACTTCTGATCATCAGAGACCAGCTTAAAGCTGCAAACCTTTCCGAGGCAGAAGAGGACTGTTTCTCCAAATTAGTTTTGTTATTTGGGGATCCTGTGAGGTTGAAAAACTCAAATATTGGCTCGCCACCTGAATCTGATCGTAAACGAGCTGAACTTGATGCATTAGCCCGAAGGTAATAAAGTGAAAAAACTGGCAGGACCCTCTGAGTTCCTGATATTTTGTTTTCTTTTATTTTCCCGTTTTAGTAGTGCTGTTTGATTCGTCCTCTTATTTTATAATGCAGGCTGCAAGGGATTACCAAATCCATCTCAAGGTATCCAACTTTTAGGCGTCGTTTTGGATGTCTTGTCAAATTCTTATCGGATGATCTTGCCAAGAAGAATGGTTGCAGCAGATCAAACAATGAGCCGAAAACAATTTTAAGGTCAAAGAGTGCCTTTGGACGAATGTTTGGCCAGAAATCTTTCAAGAACAAAACAAGCAATGATAAAGAGCCGCAACAAGTTGTAATAGATGTGGGAATTTTGTGATGAAAGATGTCAAATGGTATTATAGTTCCAATCTTAAATTCTTTTTCCTTGATTTCCCAATTGCATATTTTAATCGGTAGCCTTTATTCACTCCCAGGTTTATGAAATACTACTAGTAGGATCAATGTTCTCCCATGCAAGAAGTAGTTTCCCCAGGGCGGTGACGCCTGCTATCTGAGCTATAACCTGCTGGGTGGGACTGAGAGAAAGAAAGGACGGCTTCTCCTCCATGACACTGACAAAAGAAGCATCGTGTAATTGTATGTTGTGCAAACGAAATGCAATGTAACCCCTATTTTTCTTTTACCCGCGAAGAACAGTGTTGGTTTTTCATCAAATTGATCATGTACTATCTTGCTAAAAACCTACAGCTTAAGGTTCACTCACAGACTGACTCTTGGTTTTCTGATTGAAAGAACCATTATATATGAAGTGAATAAATTGCGTTTGACGACTGAGCCATTAATTACAGAGGCCAATATTTCAGAGGGAATTAAAGAACCCGATCGCAGGTTTTATGTTTTTTCATCGAGATTGGTGTTGAGTCTGCCGAAAAAAAATAAAAGAGAAGACGATAAGACGATAATTTATAGTCTGCTCTAGAAAACTACAAGCTGCAACTATATATATATATAATATATATATATATTCCATACATAAATCATAACATGTTCAATTAAATCCCACGTAAAATCTTCGAACGAAAATGAAGAAACTAACAAAGACCTTTGATACCCTTAAAATTCGAACAAGTCGACGATACGTACAACAAAGTATATAGCAGTAGTCTGGCATATATAATATATATATATATATATAGTTGGAGATAGACTATATAATAACCTAAAAACTAAGCACGATATATGATAAATTAAGCAAAGCAAAGAAAGAATAGTGCAGAGACTACTCCAAGCGAGGAAACCGCAACACGGGAACCAGACGATTTGTCACCTTCAGATGGAGCTGACTGCTCGGACTCCGCCGACATCACCTTTACGATCAGCCGCTGACCCTTCTTGCAGTGCCCGGATACTCCACTAATGAAGTAGAAAGGCCCCGGATAATCCAACCTGAAAACTGTGTTCCCGGTGTTGGAGAAGAAGTTGGGGTGAGAGGAATTGCACCTCTTGTAGTCTGTCTCATTCACCTCCATAACCGAGTCCTTCTCGTACTTAAAACCTGCACCAAAAGAAAAACGCAAATAACCAAACCACAAGAACAAAACATGAACATCGATATTATACCGAACTTGTCATCATGTCTTGAAACACTTAATTCTCTGAAACACATGTCATGAATTCGGAAGTCCATCTGTGTCTATATATATATATGCATGTTGAGGTGTAGTACTACTTACGGACAGTGTCACCAACTCGGAAGCGGGTTTCAGAGGCCCAATCGTTGTAGATCTTGCTATCATTGGCCGGGGGGACTACCCAACCTTGGGTTTGGGTGCCTCCGACTTGAAACTCAAAGGAGGATACTGGGAAAAGGCCAATATAAGAGAAGACGGTCAATAAGAAGAGCATTAATGCTGTAATCGAACTCATGGAGAAAGAAGCCATTAATAGCAGCTTTTGGAAGTGTGATATGCGAGAGTTAGCTTTATAGCCTGGAATTGGCTAGCTTTTAATATATACCAAGGAAGTCAGGGCGCGTTGAAGTTGGTTACTGCATGCACACGCACCCGAGAGAGGGGATGCATGCATGCTGGTAATGGAGATAGTGGGAGGTTGTGGTTAATTCGCTTAATGCCTTTTCATTTTGACTTGGTCAGTTAGTTAATTAATTGGTCTAGTCGATCCATAATTCAAAGTAGGGAATTTTGAAGGGTAATATTGGGCAATTAATGAGAGTAAAAAAATGACAACTTTGATAGTTTGAGAGATCAATAATTTTCTCGAAATAAAATTAGAAAATATTGTTCATTAATTCACCCCCCCAATTATATTATATATTCACCAGAATCTACTTATATATAATAATATTGAATGAATTGCCACACTTTTTTAAAGAAATCAATGTACAATTATCATGTAATGGATAATGAGGATCAAGCTGGCGGCGACTCATGATCTGAATCAACAAATTATATATCAACTCCAGATCAAAAGGTGCAATTCATAACTTGTATTTGTCTGTCTTTCCGTCCTCCTATATATATATACACGTACATTACATACGTCCGCAAAGATTTGGCAGACGATGAAAGAGCTAGCTAGGTTTAACAAAGTATCGTATTAGATCATGAACTAGATCATGCACGATCGATCGACATGCATCGACCGTGCGCCATTTATTCATCATTACTGTGATCATCAATTTCCACGGCAAGCAAGCTAGTCGATCGATCGTGTTGTTCAGAAACAGCAAAACCATTTTTTCTGCAAACAAATACGTAATAAATTATAAATACTACTACATTTATATATTATTGATAACAACATGATGATCTCATGCAATGTGACGCTTTGTTAATCGTACAATTACCGTTTGATATTCAGGATGTTGATTATTATTTTCTTGTGATTTAGATTGATTATGATTACTGCTTGGATGAGAACAGGCTGCTGCTGCACTCCCAGTGTTGTAAGTACCCTTATTAGATTTCTTCTCATCTCTGGCTTTGCTGAATATGACCGTAAACCCTTCTGCCGACGCCGGATTGTTCACATCCCACTCCCCAAACTTAGGTAGAGGCCGACCCTTATCCTGCTACATTCATGCATATACATATATTGATTCAAAAACATATTAATTACAGATATATATATATATAAATATATATATAACGTCAATGTTCATGAGCACCATGAATCTGAATATTATTATATATAAATACATCACATATATATATGCATGAACTATGATGGTTTCTGGCCAACATATTTTCCCAATTAACTTTTCAACATATATATAATGAATTTCTCTGGTTACAATTAATTCAACATGATTTACATACATATATGTGCAAAAACACAGCTACCAAGCAGCTATTGCAGATTTCGTACTAATATGTATAAAACCGAGTATTGTCCCGCATGCAATGAAAAAGAGAGAAGAAAAGATAAAAAAGCAAAGAACAAGCTGGATTCATACGTACCGACGCCATTAAAATATATCGCAGGAGCTTATATTAATTGATCCTAACCCTGTGAGAACGGGAGAGAAGCAATCAAGCTGATCAGATAATGAGAAAGAGATTAGTTGGGAGATCAGAGAATTGGGGAAATTAAAGGAGAAAAACAGGAATATGGATCAGAGAGCGAGTAATAAGGTAGAATTAAACGTCGTAGACAATTAGAAGCGGGTATAGATAATTGGTTATCGTTGAGCGAGGCATATATGCACCCATGCATGCATGCACGTTGGTCATATCCGCGTTCGTACATATCCCGGCCCGGCTGTTTTTCGTAACCTCCTGTCTCTTCGCTCTCCTCTATGTAGATCTTGGAACTAATTTATTTAACTGAAACTTAATTTAATGCCACTTTTTTAATTGGTACACGCGATAAGGGACCTTTCTACTCCTTAATTAACTTTTAACAGATGCGACACCGTTATATATAACTATGTTAGATAATGGGAAATGATTTGTAGCCCCTAAATAGATAAGTCTTGCACAAATTTTTATAAAAAGATAGTCGAGTCTCCGAGTGTTCAACTGTCTTGGATCAATTGAGTTTGGATAGTCCCCTAAATATATTTATAATATATATATATATTCTATTTAGGCTCTTAAGTAAGAAATCAAAAAAAAAAAAAAAATTTGAGAACAACAAAGTTTACAAAAAATAAATAAATAAATAAAACAAATCATATATAAGTTTTGGGGGGCCTCATCAATGGAGGTCACATGACAGATTGAAGTGAGTTTCGAGTATCTTGTTACGGTGTAATCAAGGAAAGAATGTTGAAATGTTTAGAGTTTTGATTTTAGAGAATATTAATTAATTGGTCTAATAGTCCTTGTAATACAAATTAGGGCTAAAAAATCATTCATAATTTGGGGATTTTCGTTGTGAATTTTTTAAACTTCCTCATATATCATAACAAATGTTTAAGGTAAATCTATCCAAGGGATGGAAGGGCAGAGGCCTTTGGTCATTTTATTAATATTTAAGATAAAATACTTACTAAAATTGAATAATTATTAAACAATATAAAATGAACTCAGATTATAAAAAATTGATGATAATTCTATTATATTTGAAAAGTGTTATATTTATAAAAAAGAAATATCGACAATTTTACAATTTAACGTGTGAATTTATAAATTTATGAATCTGGATATTGGATTATAGAAGAAGAAACATTTATTTGTAATTCTTTTTCGAGTATTGTTATACACTACACTCTCATACATTAAACTACTATTTATCTTTGAATGATGTTTATCACTATTAAATGATAAAAAAATTATTCAATGATCATGATAAATGTATCACATATGACATAATATAATAAAAATAGGATAATATAGTATGTATAGAAACTCGTTATAGAATTTGGATACCCTTTCCTCCTTTAGAGGTGGGGTTGGTTTTTTATTTCTTTTGTTTTATAAAGTGTGATACTCTCTTACGAGAGAGTCTAGAAGTTAAGACAATATCCGTCATAAAAAAATTTGTATACGAGAAGGTGTACAACAGATGTGTAGTTTGATTTGTATTCAAAAAAATTTTTCTGTATTAACTAGTTACAACTGTTACTTTCTTCATAAATGAGATGAAGTCTATTTTTAAAAAATAAAAAAAAAAAAAGAAAAACCGACCAACCGATTAGAGAGCTCATTTCTGCGTCTCCCTTGCTCGAAAGACAGTAATGGTGACGGGCCTGTTCAGGAGAACAATATCTAGGGTGTCCGCATCAAGATTCGTGTGGGCCCGGGCCCATGCGAGCGAGGCCGAGGCTCAGCAGGTGGAGCCTAAGGCTTGGTTTGGGTAGTGAAAGTATTTGAGAATATTTGTGAATAGTGGTAAAAAAGTAATAATAGAATATTGAATAGTAGTAAAAAGTAGGTGAAAAGTAATGAATAGTAGAAAAAGTAGGTGAAAAGTAATAATAAAGTAAAGAATAGTAGTGAGAGTATTTGAGAGTACTTGAGGTACTCTCGGTACCCAAACAAGGCCTAAGGCTTGAGCCGCCACGACTCTCAAGACCTTCTCCATCTACCGGTGGAACCCGGACAGCCTGTCGAAGCCCGAGCTCCTGGACTACCAAATCGACCTGAAGGAGTGCGGGCCCATCGTCCTCGACGCCCTAATCAAGATCAAGAACGAGGTCGAGCCTACCCTGACGTTCCGACGCTCGTGCCGGGAGGGCATCTGCGGTTCCTGCGCGATGAACATCGACGGCTGCAACGGCCTCGCTTGCCTCACCAAGATTCCTTTGTCCGGGTCGGCGACGACGCACTGCCACACATGTTTGTGATTAAGGACTTGGTGGTCGACATGACCAACTTCTACAATCAGTATAAGAGCATTGAGCACTGGCTTAAGAGGAAGACTCCACCCGTGAAAGGCAAGGAGATTTTGCAGAGTAAGAAGGATAGGGCCAAGCTGGATGGGATGTACGAGTGCATTCTCTGCGCCTGCTGCAGTACATCCTGCCCCAGTTATTGGTGGAACCCCGATTTTTATCTTGGCCCCGCCGCTTTGCTCCACGCTAATCGGTACAGTTCTCTATCATTTTTTTATCGGTACCTTTTTAACTTAATGTGCGAGATTTTGTCACTAGTTGGTTTTAAGGGGTGGAATAATATTGTGATTTTCTTACTTGTCGAATATGATTGGCTTAGAACTTCTTCTTCTTCTTCTTTTTTATATAGGTCTTGGCTTAGAACTTCTTAGAAGGAAAATTAGGTATTTTATGGCTTAGAACTGCTTAGAAGGAAAGTCTATATATGGCTTTGACTTTTCTTTGGGTCATTACAAATGGTATTAGATAGAGTCAGTCAATTTCAGCCAAGATAGAAGTCATGCCACATATAATGGAATGTTTGATGTGGACGTCAGTGATTTAAAAAGTGAGATTGTAATATCCCGAATTAAGAATAGGAGAGTGGTAAATAGGATCTCACATTGCATGGGAGGAACAAATTGTTATGATGTATAATAATTACAAGGGATTCTAATTGTATCATTGATTAGTCTTTTTAAAGTATAAGCCAAAATGTAGTTTGAACTTTTTCTGGGTTGTTCCACTTTCTTGGGACGCTCTTAGTTTGATTCCGCATTAAGAGTTCTTGTGGATTAAACAAAAATGTTACTAGAACTTCGTGGGTATCTGGAGTTGTGATGAGATGAACCTTTTGTTTTACACGAGGTATATCATTCCATAAAGAGTCTTGTTGTGTCCCACGTTACCGCTTTTAAGGAAAATATAGATGATAGTAACTTGTAGTTCACGAGCATATACTAATCTCCTCATACTTTTGTCCTGAGATCATTTGATATTCCTTCAAAAAATAATATATAGTATTGTAATTACACGATTACGCTATGATCTAAGTATATGTTGATAGACTACTTTTATATGTATATATATATATTTATATATAAGTATGCTGATAGACAAAAACTAATAGTTTCCAAGTCACATCAAATGATCAGTTTCCTCTTCTCCTAACCCCAAAGAGGTCTGTCTATATAAGCAGGTTATATGAGAAAACTTCACCTACAGTGCAGCTAACCTTAGATATTAAGCACATTGGTTAGATCATGAAGAGGATGAAGTTGTTGGCAGTAGCGGGGTTTTTGGTTTTCCTGGTCTCCATTGAGATTAGGACAAATTTTGTTCAAGGAAGCACTCGCCTTTCACTTGTCTCCGACTTTCCAAACCTTGAACCATTTCAGTACGTTACTGTAACAGGTGATGCAACTGAACTTGCACTTCTCATTGGCTTTTAAGCTGTCAGTTCCGAAAAATTATATAGATAGGACAGGAAGCGCCACTTTATTCACTTAATACTGCTAAAACTTTCTAAGATCTTGCAAAATAGAGGGGGACTCTAACATTGGACTGTCTTTTATAGGATGCAACAATGACTGCGATACGGCATGTTGTAACTGTGATATCAGGAAACAGCCACCACTATGCGTGCAATGCTGCCAAGAATAATAAATAGCATTGACATGCAGGTGTGCTTTTAGGCACTCGGTCTGGTTCTGCAGGTAAGCATTTTTTTTTCTGCACTTCTTGTGATCTAGAATGGGAATCTTGTGTAATTGTTTGCAAAGTTGTACTTTCAATTCTCCAATGGCCAGAAGAATACAATTGCACAAGGAATTCTCTCTGTTATTTAGAAGAAAGGTGAGATTACAATGTCATTTATTTCAGCCACCACAACAAAATCTCTGAGCATTACATGCCCCAAGTTGTCAAGATTTACAACAAACAAGGAACTGAAACTAGCTTAAAAGATGGCTCTTAAAACATTAATGGACACAGTAAAAAGTGTAGGGGGGGTTATATCCTCCGAGAAAGACCAAGAAATACAGCAGCTGATGAGATTTGTACCCTAAGATCGGCAATATCCAGATCATGTCCACCTTCAACAAGACCCCACCTGTCCATCTGCACAGACATAAGAAAAAGCAATTATAGTTAGGAAGAGAAAGTCACGGGCTACATCCTAATGGCATTAAGTGTTCATATCTGCATGGATGCAAGACAGAGTAAAGGGAAGGCGGGGGAGATGGGAGTAATCCAATGAAAGCAATGAAAACCTGCAAATCTTCTTCAAGTCTAATCAATTCAATCGCTTCCTCAATTTGCAATTTCCCACGAGAGATCCCAACTGCAATAATCAAAGAATGTGCTGCAGCTGCAATAGCATCAATTGCTGCCAATTCACAGTCATCTGTTTTCTTCAGAAGGTTATCTATGGCCTTTATGAGACCATCTTCCTGCTTCCCACCAAAAAAGCTGGAGTAGACGATAGGCTTAAAGCCAAATTCAGACTCTACCCAACCAAGTAAAGGATCGATTTTCTGCACTTGAGATTCTACAAAAAATAAAAATCAGTAAGTACCATAGGCTACATTATTTAACACATAAGAAGATCTATGTCCACAGTCCAGTAAAAACACCGTATGCTTACACATACACGAAAAGCATTATATTATACCTAACTATTGCAAAATTTACATTAAAAGGACTCAAACTGCTAGAAAGAAATGCAGTTTTCTAGAATGGGCACTGATGACATACTATTAAAGAATTTCCTTTTTTTTTCCCAGATCGGTGACATACTAGAGAATTTCCAAAGAAACTTCTTAGACTTTCAGCAACATGAAGCTCCTTTCCCGAGAGAGAGGTAGAATCATCCAAGTATTCTTAACAATCTGGATAAAACAGTCTATAAAGACCAGGAAACATAACTATACAAAGTGATAAAAATCCACTGGCAACAACTCACTATAGCCTTAGCACTATTCATTGAAGTATCACTATAAATCAAATACACATTATAATTTAAATCAAGGAGTGAATAAGTACGATTACATACCATAGACGCCACGTGTCAGATCATTATCTTCCGGTGCTCGACAGAAGACCAAATCTTGGTTAAATTTCTTCAACAAATATTCAATAATCTTTGCTCGGTTGAGTGGAACTCTTTCCAGTGCAGTACAAGCAAGTCTCATTAGAGGCATTGTGAAGGGTCTGATCCCATCTATTTGCTACAAGCAAGAAAAAGTATGAAAAAACCAATGTCTAAGCGAAAGAAAGCATAGCCCTGAAAAAAATAAAGAAAAAGAGTGAATTTCAAAATCATTTGAGTCATTGTAAATCCTTCCTTTTTTTTCAAATTCAAAGAATTCGTCTCCATTCATCTCATAAACAAGTTTAAAACTGAGCATAACTTTTCCGATGGAGAGAATAACCTAGAATTAGCTTTTGCAAAGTTTCCAAAGTAACAATATTAACGAAATCTTTCCATTTCTTACTTTATTATGTCCAACTTAACGTATCCCAGAAGCTGGAAACTTTGGTCTCTGAAGAAGAGCTGAATATTCAGAAATTCGGGAAATACTTCAAAGGTGAATTAAAGAGTAGTCAGATGCCGTGAAAATGTAAATAAAAATGTCCATTTCAGTCTTTTCAGATAGGATAGCAGTACCACAATCCAAGCTTTAGCACCAAAAAGGATGACAACCCATTCGAGTTTAAGCAAGTCCAAAAATAGCCACAAAAGTATTCGATAGTCGATACAAATAACATTGAGAACCGAAGTAAATTTTTTTTTTAAAATGATGTAATATAAAAAGAAAATTACATAATTTTAGCGCACCACGAACCTGGTATTCCCACTCAGCAGCAATGGCCTTAGCGAGAGGCAATGTAGGGAGCTTGAGGGGTCTCTTGGAGGGCGTCTTAAGCGTCCGATAATCAAGCATCACCGTCCACCCAACACCATCATCGGCTTCTCTTAACTTCACGTCCTTGTAGAACCTCCTCCCCACTACGGACCCTGTCACGAAGGACATCGGCATCGTTACAGAAGACGCCGTCTCGGGCTTCGAGCTCGGCGCCTTGACGTAAATTCTGTCATCTCTGTCGCTTTTGTTGGTGTTGTTATTGCTATTGCCGTCTTCTTGACCTTCGGGTGAGAACGTGAAGGAAGAAGAAGGGTCGTCAAATTGAGGATCATCGGCGGTGGCGATGGAGCCGGTGAAGAACCGCGTGTGGGACTGGGATGAGAGTGGTGTGAGAAATTTGGAGTTCCTTTTCAGATAGTTTAGGGTTTGCTTTACCAGTGAGTTGGCCATTTATTGAGAATTTTCTCTGGATTTTTGTTTCGAGGCTTGTTGGAAACGTGTTCTTACTAAGCCCGCTAGGGTTTTGACTGTTTTTTTTTTTTAAGAGGAATTTGGATCTTGGAGACGACTCTCGAGGATGCTTGTGCCTGTTGAGATACTAATATGGAGTCGGGCTACACTGCCGGCTCCACTTTACCGCTTGAGTTTTTTTATCTTTTTATTTATCTTTTATTTTTTTATTTATATTTTTTAATAAATTTAAATATATATTTTTTTAATACATCAATATACTTAAAATTATTTTTTTAATTATTAAGTAAAAAAAATTTTAAAAATATTTTTTTCACCAAGCTGTACACTTGGGCAGTATTTTGGGACAGCAAACTAACCTTTTTCAATTTTAAATGTGTAATTATATTCATTATCTATTTTTTTTTAATTTTCTCAACATTTTATGATATGATATTGAATGATTGAAGACTATTTATTATATTTTATTTATAAACTTATCATCTATTATCAAATCATAATATAATGAAATGATGACGATAATAAATAAATAAATAATAAATAGATTTTTTCATTTTAAATACAATAACAAGTGTGCAAGTCTACACCCTCTTAAAAAAAAGCATAATTAAAAAATATCTAATATTAAATATAATCATAAATATCAACACTAATTTTGAAGGATAGTGAAATCTATCAAAAAAAAATTTAATTTTTTATGTAAATTTTATATTTACTATTTTTTTTAAAAAAAAAAAGTGCACACACTTGCACATTTTATATAACCTGTCTTCTCTCTTTAAAAAATTAATTTTGTCATGTATATTCCAAATTTACTCCTTTTTTTTTTTAAAGAATACCCTAAAACTGTGTTTCTCT
The DNA here is from genome assembly GCA_003123785.1 of Pterocarya stenoptera. Taxonomy (NCBI): domain Eukaryota; kingdom Viridiplantae; phylum Streptophyta; class Magnoliopsida; order Fagales; family Juglandaceae; genus Pterocarya; species Pterocarya stenoptera. The sequence continues at coordinate 447,560 of QEOT01001047.1, read as the reverse complement.
TTTTTTTTGGGGTCGATTAGAGTTTTAGATCGAATTTAAAAAAAAAAAATCTTTAAATTACACTTGCATTCTACTTTTATCTTACTACAATGAAATGATAAAAAATAATTCAAAGATAATAAAAAAATATCTCATTTTATATAGCAAAATAGAAATGCAGTTTATGGCATGACTCGCATTGATGATTAGATCTTAATACAAGACATTATCAAAACAATTTGATAATTTAAAGGAACAAACAAACAACTTAGCAAAATTTGTACACCTTTTTTTTTTCCACATAACAGCACAAGCTATTCTATCTCGTTCATTTCATTGTTTGTAAAAGGACGGTGCTAAGTCCACGGCTCCCTATTTTTATTTTTTACATATATTTTTTAACACTTTTAAATATTTTTTATAAATATAAAAAATTCATTAAGTAAAAATAAAAAATTCTAGCAATAAGCATAAGTGGTGAGAGTATAATTTTCCTTTGTAAAATCATGTGTTTCTTTTGAGGGAGAAAAAACACAGAAACCCACTAAATTCAAGTGACTTTTACATTGAGTAGAGCAAAGTTTGTGCATATTCATTCAGACTCTCGGCTGTCAACAGATAAAACAAGTGGCTCTCTACCTTCCTCGATGGACTTAGGGGAGACTTGGGGTTCCTCGTGAGGATAGAGCACAAAACGTTGACACATGAATATAATGTCAAAGATTATGGACACCTGCAACAACACATTCCATCAAATATTTTCAAATAATAATAATAGAAAAAAAAACATAAAAAAAATACAGATGCAGGCAACACAATATATTCTATACCAGGCATAACAACATTTTTCCCATGTTCCCATGAAAGTTCACCCAAGAACCTGGTCAAAGGTAGCAAGTTAGTGATATATCATGCGCGGGGGATAAATTTAGATGGCAAGATCTATAGTTGGGGAAGAAATTACCTTGATCAATAGATTGCACAGCCATTTGCATCAAATTTGTCACCCCTCCACAAAAATCCAGCAAAATGTAACCAATGCTGAATCCTTCCGTGTTCTTTCTTGCAAAATTCATAAACACCTATTTTTCACAAAAAAGAAGAAGAAGAAAGTCATTAATACATGTTGATGACCACTTCAGTTGTAACTTCCAGAATAACGTTTGTACAGCTTCACAAACTGTTAAGCGATTGCAAAAATTCTTTTTTTCACCATTCCATGCGGCGAAGGCAATTGAGATGACAACAATTGGTGAAACTTCCCTCTATTACCAATTAATAGGAGGTAAACAGTTTTTGGAGCACATCAAAGCCATGTATGTCAGAAAGCTATCTCACTTCAGCATGTAAATTTGCATGTCATTATCTAGTATATGATAAGAGAAGCATAAATTTCAAAAACCGAGCCCAATGCCATTCTAATTTCTACACATCAATGCCCCGACATCAACCCTTCTGTCCCGATACATTCTTTTAATGTCAGTGCATGTACAAGGAAATTGTCAGATCGCACAGACCAGCATGGCCAAAAGATTAATCCTTTCAGCATCTCCTTAAATAATACAAAACGACTAAAAGGGATAACAAATCTGACCTGAGGAATATATTTGATGATTGTCATGAAAACTTGAATTGAGCTGCAAAAGAATTGAGTTCATAGAAAGTTAGAAGGAAACAATATCCTAGTCAAACTCAGATCTTTTGAAATTAACTGAAGAGAGAAAAATTGAGAAGATTCTGATAGATAGGCATATGGGAAAAAACACTTTGTTCAGTAATCTGCACCACTGCATATCACAACCAACATATATTACAGTAAATGCAAATTGTATATATTTACTTGTAAACCCTCCTTTTGTCTCCATTTTTTGTGGGAAGAGTTTGCAGCGTTACTAGCACAGGGGAAGAAAGGTTATCCTACATTGCCTATTTTTATAGGTAAGGATACAAAAGCCTCTTTTCAACAGTAAGGATACAAAAGAAATGCCCCCTTAAATTGAATATAAGCAATGAATGCAATCAAGGTATACACTATACAGATAGCAATTATCTGCCCCAATATTTGCTGAAAATAGGACAGCTCATTTTGCAGTGTTTGCGGGCCCATTAATTTCAACCTAAGCAGCTTAATGATCACTGTGAGTGTGAGATCCCTATAACCAAGTGACAATGACACCTTTTTCAAGTGCCCCTAAGTTCATCCATATCATCATGCCAAATAATTTCCAGTAACTCAGCAAAAAGCCAAATTTAAGATTGTCCACTTTCACTAGATTAGTTCGCCTGCCAAGAAGGCCTTCACACCAGTGTAAAGAGAAAAGTTTCACAAGGAGAGGAGTCTAGAGTTTCTTTAACTTTCCAACACATGGACTTCAGCAATTTTCACAAACTCTAAAAGACAACAGATTATACATTGTCATTATTAGAGAAAAGCTAAGCATTAAGAACCAAACAGGGAATAACCATATCTTATTATCTTATACAGAGTGAAAAGCATTTTATTGCCCAGAACTTTACAGCAGCAAAACTAGCACCGGAGACTATATAAACGAATGCAAGTAAGATAGCAATAGTAAAATTGAAGGCCTCTACACCGCACACCATCCACATGGCATATTTTAAAATTTATCTTCCAAATCAAATTATGTCATGTGGATGGTATGTGGTGCAGAGAGTTTAAAATATATTTATTCTTATGGTAAGAGTAATGCTATTCCAAGTCAAAATTAGAATAGATTACCTCAGTGTAGAACTATACCCTTTTTTATCCATAACTAATGTAGAACTATACTTATGCAGGCTTAGTGATAATGGAATATATCATGCTGATGTGGAAAAACAAACTTAGAAAAAAATCACTTCGCATCTAATGCTCATCTCATGGGAATGACCATGTTGCAGTCACTATTGCCATTCATAAAGCTGAAATTCAAGGGGAAGAAAAAACAGAAATACAATATCTTACTTAAAGATGGAGATTAGCCAAAGCCAGGAACGGCTTGGCAAAGCTATGAAAAAACAAACAGCAGCAAACAACCATACAGCGGATACGATTGCAATGGTTATCTTGGAAGCCTTCTGACCTCCACGCTGTAGGAAACCATCAAAAGAGGTCAAATGAAAACACTCAATATCTTATAAGAGTACTAAAATAAAGATATACCACCTGTAAGGTGGAAGAAGATATGGTCAGACGAGTAAACCACATACTTCATAGATTGCAATCTGGAGCAAGATAATTGATGTCACAAGAACAGCGTGGATAGAGAAAGCAACATCATTTGCAGCCACAGGTATCATCTGCAGTAATTAGAATAACAACAAAACAAATGAAGGGTAATAATTTATGTACTAAACATTAAAAAAACCCAAAAACAGAGCGCTCAACCTTTAACATGCAGAAATGAAGTTAAACCATTCAGATTCTACATACTGCCAATTTCAAATACTGCCTTGATCTTAACTTGCAGTCTATTTTTTAAAACCAAACAAAAAGTTACCTGAAGTCCTGAACAATAGATAAAAGCAACTAAAGTGCCCATATCATCCTATCAGATTTCAAGCGATTATCTTCACCTAAAGAAAATTTTGAAAAACGTAAAAAATAAAATGAATAAATTATTTTCTCTTCTTTTTGTTTTCTTCTACGAGAAAGCACCAACCTGTCCATAGCCGTATTTTTCGTAGTATTGCTTCTGAATAGCGGAGCTAGAGTAGAGGGACGCGTTGTGTATCAGATAAGACGCGTGCTTCGTCAAGTTCAGTATTACGAAGTCGAAGCTCAACCCCACCACACTATGTTCACATCCCAACACACACAAAAAATAAAATAAAATAAGCAAATTAGAATTAATAAAAAAAAAAAAAAAAAAAAAACCCGTAGAAATGAAATCCAGGCCGAGAAAGAAGATGATAGGAAGTCATTTGCGTTGCAGGAACTACGTACCTTTTCCTACGGAGATTAGAGATGACTTGCGGGTAGTAGCACAAAGTCCACGACAGGAAAGCAGTCCATCCCAGAACCTGGTACGTGATTTCCAGTGGAATTGAATTCCACGAAGCCATATATCTCTCTATTCGACGGTGAGAGCGACCGAGGAATTTACTCTTTGTTCTACATTTTTCCGAGGACACACTGTCCTATGTAGTGTCTTCGAACAATCATATATATATATATATATATATATATATATATATACTAGGTCGGAACAACGTGCAAAGCACGTTTGTCTAGTTCGGTGAAATAATTATTTAAAAAAAATATTATATATTTCATAAAAAATTGATTTGAAAAAATATTTATGGCATATGAAAAACAATATGAAATCTAACAAATATTTAGGAGTAATGATAGTTAAGTAGAGTATAATAATTACATGCTTGCATAGATTAGAAGATAAAAACATTAGTTCAAAATATAACATAGTCGAACACATATTTATAATATGTCTAGTTTTAGCAAAGTTGTCTATGATAAGTTTAATACAAGCCGAACAAACACATCAGTTCAAAATATAACATAATTCAACACATATTTATAACATTGATAGTTTTGGCAACAAACCCAACAAAAATATCAATTCCAAATATGAGTCACTTGATGTTTTTACTTTGATCCATCATTTTGCGTCGTCTTGTACTCCATCAATAGAGACGACATTGAAATTCTTGTGCTCGTTTGAATACTAATGGTTCTAGATGAGTTGAATAAAATATTATTAGAATATTTTTTTAATATTATTATTTTTTGAAATTTAAAAAAATTGAATGGTTTATTATATTTTGTATAAAAATTATAATAATAAAATAAGATGAATTAATACTGTTTCTGTATATAAATGGAGCCTAAGAGTTATGTACTTATTTAAATTATTTACCAGCCTGACGTGAAATTTATTATATTAATATATTCATAAAAAAATTATTAAAATGTCAATTATTTTTTATACAAAATTATATAGTAAATTTTCATAAAAAAAAATATGAAATTTCGTGAGTTGATAGATATGTGTAAATAGATTTGCCTTTTCATTTTATTTTGTTTCTAAAATTACATATTCTTTCTTTAATCTTTTATGTTAATACGGGAAATTATATTAACCACATAGAGTTTTTATTTTATTTTGTATTTTCAGTTTGTTTCTAAACCGCCCTCTAATAATTTATAAACTTTATGAGTATTTTATAAAATAAAAATGGCATACAAGGAAGAAATGAGTTTATAAATTAGAGACGACCTTGTTTTGTTTATTATTATAAGATGTTGTTCTGGTTTGTCTTATTAGTATATGATAAACATAATAAATGTAAATTTATTGTGTTTATCATTGGTTTAAATTTAATTTTTAAGTTGTGAATTTTATTTTAATATGCTTTCTTGATATTAATTATTGTTTGCATTTAAATTGCTCTCTGCTTTAATTTATTTTTTATTTTATTAATACTGAGTTGTAGTATTTTTATGTAGCTCTTTTTTTTTTATTGTACTTTTTTTTTTGTTGCACTCCTTTATTTTCGGACTGGGTTTGTTCAAGTGAGTTTTATTTTTTTTTTCTTTTGGGCCCAGCCCATTCGATCTCAGCCCAACCCGTGAGCCTCAGCCCAGCCCAATAATTCCCCCTGAAACGGCGTCGTTTAGGGCATAGGATTNATGCTTTCTTGATATTAATTATTGTTTGCATTTAAATTGCTCTCTGCTTTAATTTATTTTTTATTTTATTAATATTGAGTTGTAGTATTTTTATGTAGCTCTTTTTTTTTTATTGTACTTTTTTTTTGTTGCACTCCTTTATTTTCGGACTGGGTTTGTTCAAGTGAGTTTTATTTTTTTTTTCTTTTGGGCCCAGCCCATTCGATCTTAGCCCAACCCGTGAGCCTCAGCCCAGCCCAGTAATTCCCCCTGAAACGGCGTCGTTTAGGGCATAGGATTTGAAAACTCTATCCTTTCCCCCAGCGCCGCACGCCCACTCCATTTCCTTCTGCTTTCTTTCCTTCTCTCAGTTTCTTTCCCTCATCCGAATCGCACCTCCCAGCCTCTCTCCCTCAGATCACCCTCTCCCTCTCATGGCTTACTCTCGGCCTCACTCTCCTTCCTGCTCATCTCTCTCTGCCTCTCTCGCTTACCCTCACTCTCCCTCTCGCTCATCTCTCTCTGCTTCTCTCGCTTACCCTCACTCTCCATCCCGCTCATCCCTCTCTGCATCTCTCGCTTTCAGCGCCCAGCGTAGGCAGATCCGCTGCCGTCCGCTCTCAGCAACCTCCAGGTGGCGGCCTCATGCCGGTAAGCTCCAGATCTGGGGTTTTGCAGTTTTTTTTTTTTTTTTTGCTCGAGGTGATTTGTAGCTATGAATCATGAATGTTGACATGCACCGGTTATTCTTAAGAAAATGAAACTCTTTTTTTTTTTTTTTAGAAATTTATTGTTATGTTTTTTTTTTTTTGGACAATAATGTTTCCCTGACCATTAGATTGAGTGTGTACGGGTGATTTTGTAAATATTCTTGATCATTCGATTAAATATATGTAGAGAACCTGAATTTCAAATATTAATCTGGGTGCAACCCAGAGGAAATCATTAAGTACTGGTCTAATTAAAATTCGTATATGTAATATAAACACTACCTGGTGGTGTGATTCCATGGAAGTTGAAGTCACCCACGAGAGTCTGATGTTGTGGTTTTTTTTATTGGTTTTTTTGTTCTCTGTTGGGATTTTTTGCATGTGTGATTTAAATGTTGGTGCAAAAATATAATCTTTTTTATGATGCAGTATTGTAAAGTTTGTATTTGGTTGTATTATTATGTATGGTCTATGCATTTGTGAGAAAATATAATCCTTTTTATAATCCAATGTTGTATCTTTTTTTTTTTTTTGATGTTTGTTGGTTTTCTGGGTTTCCATTTTCTCTGTTTTCTACATTTTTGGTGTCAAAAGATAGATACACAAAAAATCGAGAAAATACAAACCCAAAACCAAAAAAATACAAAAATGTTAAACTGCAAACCCAAAACCAACAAAGATCTATCAGCATAAAAAAACAACACTAAGAAACAGAGAAAACACAAACAAATGTTCAAGTGCATGAGAAAAAACCCCAATCCAAAAAATATAATCTTTTTTATAATCCAATGTTGTATCTTTTTTTTTTTGTGATGTTTGTTGGTTTTCTGGGTTTCCATTTTCTCTGTTTTCTACATTTTTGGTGTCAAAAGATAGATACACAAAAAATCGAGAAAATACAAACCCAAGACAAAAAAAATACAAAAATGTTAAACTGCAAACCCAAAACCAACAAAGATCTATCAGCATAAAAAAACAACACTAAGAAACAGAGAAAACACAAACAAATGTTCAAGTGCATGAGAAAAAACCCCAATCCAAAAAATATAATCTTTTTTATAATCCAATGTTGTATCTTTTTTTTTTGGTGATGTTTGTTGGTTTTCTGGGTTTCCATTTTCTCTGTTTTCTACATTTTTGGTGTCAAAAGATAGATACACAAAAAATCGAGAAAATACAAACCCAAGACCAAAAAAATACAAAAATGTTAAACTGCAAACCCAAAACCAACAAAGATCTATCAGCATAAAAAAACAACACTAAGAAACAGAGAAAACACAAACAAATGTTCAAGTGCATGAGAAAAAACCCCAATCCAAAAAAGCTAAAATTCGAGAAAAAGACATTTTTCCACACAAAAAATACAAAAAGCTAAGAACATAAATACCCAGACTATACAAACTCATGAAAAAATATATTTTTTCACCAAAAATACAAACAATATACCAAGCATTGCAATAAGCAAGAAAAAAAAGAAAAAAGAAGGGAAGTCAGCAAAATATTACACCAAACAATAATCATAAAATACTAACACTAAACAACTATGAACTCACAATGATCAAACAGCAGAAACCTAAACAACTATGAACTGATCAGAAAATACCAAGCACTGCAGTGAGCAAGTAAAAAAAACAAAAAGTCAGCAAAATATTACACCAAACAATCATTATAAAATACTACACTAAACAACCATGAACTCACAATGATCAAACAGCAGAAAGCTCCACTCTTGGAAAACCCCAGGTAAGAACACCTTAGAAGAACTGGGAAAGCAGCTGAAAAATAAATCACCAGCAAAAAACAGGAGTAAACATTAAAAACCAGCAAAAGAAAAATGGAAGAGAAGAGAACAAAAGTAAAAAAATAAGGTTTTCTAGGAATGCACCTGTGATGAGGGAAAATAAAGAAACAAACAAGAGAGGATGGGAGAACCAAAGATTTCGGTGGAATGGAACTGGAAAACAAGCAACAGGTTTGCTGTGTTTTAAAGCCTCTACAAATTGTAGTAATTGTATTAAATATTGGGAAATGGAACAAAAGTAGAAACTATCAAAGCTTGTAGAAACTATCAAAGGCAATGAAGCATATGTTTTTATTTTCCAGTAACGGGCAGAGTGTTTTTTTTGTGATTATATCTGACATGCATTTTATTTACTTTGCATATAAAATGCAATTTGGAGTGGGAGATGAATAAAGTGGCGATAGAAGACTGCCATGGGAGATGAATAAAGTGCAATAGAAGACTGCCAGCTGCCCGAAATACAACAATATTTTTTTATCAGTTTTCGCATTTTTGATGTTCTGTTAAGATTTTATCTATATATATTTGTGTGTGTTTGGAGACACATCAAACAAGACCAACCAGAGGCAGCCACATAGAGGTCATAGAGAATCAGAAAAAAAATCTGAGTCCTTTAGTCTGCGGAGCCACATAGAGGTCATAGAGAATCAGAAAAAAATCTAAGTCCTTTTAGTCTGCGGATTCAATGGCCTTAGTTGGGGTGGTAGTGAATTAGAAAAAAATCTGGTTCTGAAACACTGCTTCTCAGCATAGAAGCAGTGTTTCAGAAGTTTCCTGGAAAAGTATGACTTCAGCGTAACCTGCAAAACCATAACAGACAAAAATAATAGACTCAATCAGCATATAAGTGCATCAGAAAAAAATCTGGACTGACATATAAAAGTACTGATAAGTAACCTGCAAAATCATAAGAGACAAAAATAATAGAGACAAAACATTAACACACACAGAGACACAACACGGGATCAAAACGCACAGCATGAATTGAAGAAAAAACGGAAGAAAAAACGGAACAACAAGTTACTGTTCATTACTGTAGCAACTCTATAGCCACTTATATAATAGTAAAGATATATAATTGTACACGTCATCTCCATTCTGTTTGCTGCATGCGTGCCCTTACGTGGAAATGCAATGTCTTTTCCTTACCGTTCCATTGTATTTTAATTAATAAAAAAATATTTAATAAAATATTTTTTCCCCCTTAACAGTTAGCACACACCATCCCAACAGATCCAGCCTGGTTGGATTTAGAATTAATTTTTATATCAGTCTATACATCATATATCATATTTTTTTTTTATTTATTTTTCTTATTAAATATATATTATATAGATGATGAATAAAAAAATATAAATGTTTCAAGAAGACTAGAATAAAAAAAAATTTTAAAAAAATTTAAAAAAAATAAAAAATAATTTGATGTGTGGTGTGTAGGCTGATGCATAGCAATGCTCTTAGATTTATTATCCAAAACCTTTTAATCATTAGTTAGAATTTATTACAATTATAAAAGAAAATAAAAAATAAATACCTTTTCATATTAAATGATTGTGTATTTAATGCATTAATATATGAGTTGGCAAGTAAATTCTCTCAAACAATCACCTTCGTGAGTTATTATGAACAAACACAATTATATCCACAACTCCAAAGCTACTTCTGTGTTTTTTCTCAGGTTAATACATAAAAAGATTTTTAAAAAAATGATTCGGCCACAAAATAATTTCACAAAAATAAATTCACAAATTAACATAATTTAATATAATACGTCAAATTGTAACGTAAATATAATGTATTACATAAAGATTAGGAGTGTCAAATCGTGTTAACGGGTCGTATTCATATCGTGTCAAGACATAAATATTATACTATATAGATTAACCATAACCCGACCCGTTAAGCTTATTGTGTCAAAATCTCTAATCCTAACACGACCCGCTAACATAAACGTATCGTGTCGTGTCAACCCGTTTTGACCCATTTATGTAAATCGGTTGAACAGACCCAAAATTAACCCATTTGACTTAGTTAAGTTTAACATAATTTTTATATAAATGTTAAAATCACAATATCTATAAAAAAAAAATATAAAACTAACTACAAGTCTAAAATTACAATCCAAACAATAAAAATATCAAAATTAAAATCTCAACAATTTTATTTTTGAGTATAAGGGTATAATTGTAACTTGAACTTTCTCAACGGGTCATAACGAGTTGACCCGTTAAGCAATCGTGTCTTAACGGGTCAACCCGTTTTGATCCGAATCTATTAAGACTAAATCCTAACCCAAGTTTATCGTCTCGTGTTCGTGTTGGGTTAACAGGTCGTATCACATATTGCCACCTCCAATGAAGATACATCGATCTATGAGTTTATTTTTATAAAACTTTGTAGCACTTCTTAAAAAAAAAAAAGGAGCAGAAAAGTTAGAACCATGCTTGATTAGTTTTGTTGCATTACAAGTTTCTGCCTATAGCATAAAGCCATTAGTTTCCGTGTAGAAAGGCCATAAACCTTGACAAACTTTTTACATGATGGACGATATGGAGCTTTACACATTTTCTGATTGTGGCTGATCATCAGAAGCCTTAACAAGCGGCTCTCTGCTTTCCTCAATGAGTTTGGGAGAGACTTGGGCTTTTTTCTCAGGATAGAGAACATAATGTTGACACATGAAAAGGATGTCAAAGAATATAGATACCTGCAACAGCATATTTCACCCAAGTTTCCATGATAAACAAAAAAAAAAGTCAAAATACTTGTTGATGCATGGAATAATGGTTTCATTGACCAGTGAAATATCAATAACACTAAATCTTACTTCAATGATTAATTATTAAGTTAAAACAGAAAACGAAATTAACAAGAAGAAGAATAGCAAATTTATATGCACGTATATTATGGTAAAAGCATGAGAAATGCAAGAACATTGGTAGATATCAGTTGCATAAGGCAAAGATGGTCACAGTAAATCGAAGAAGTGGAGAATATTCTATACCAGAGACAGCAACGTCTTCCCTATGTTTCCATAAAAGTTCACCCAAGAACCTGGAAAAAATAGAAGTTAAAAACCTGTTACGCTTTTTTTTCCGCGAAAGAAGGGGGGGGGGGGGGGGGGG